>UXGD01002499.1:0-25706 GCA_900474315.1 Torymus auratus | reverse complement strand
GTCTTTGGGATGTTAATTTTTGGATCGATCCTTAGACGATTGTAAAAGCTTTAATTTAGGTCAGAAAGACTATTACAAGATATACGTACTTTTGAAACCAAAATAAAGGATTTCTTTTTAAAATTTTAAAATAGAATATAATAGATAAGGAAACAAAGTTTATCAAAATTGTTAACTATGTAAAAGAGCAAACGTGGTTAAAAATAGGATTGGTTTTCTTTCATCTGAGAGGAGTCTATTTATTTCATATCAATATAGCAATCCAAAAATAAGTACTAGTCGAAATAAACTCACTACTTTCATTGAATTTTGTAAACATTTCTGTGTAAGAAAAATTTTTCTTTCAGATGATAAGAATTTTCTGAAAATCTTGATATTATATCATCAGCAGAAAAATAACCTGTTCTACATTAACCCGTTCATACATACAAAAACTCTTACGAATCTCATCTACTCTACCGATTCCATAGTCGACCCGACAAAACCCATACATTCCTTTCATCCCGAAAAACTGAAAACCCTTACCCTGCGGGGTTCTCTTAAAACAGCCGAAGAAAGGAACGAAAGTAAAGCCCCGTATAAATCGTCCTGAGCTTTGAAATTCCAAACGAGCAACGCCACCGTGGCGTATTTACGCGTAGCCCGGGCAATTTGCGCGGGACGAAGAAAAAGACGCGGAAGCGAAAGAAAAAACGTTGCACCGTTGGAGTCAATAAAAATGCCGGAGTTATACGCAGGCGCGCGTGTGCGGGGATGCAAGGGTAGAAAGAAATACCGCTGATTGCGCGTCCAAAGGCGAGAAAATCTCGTTTTCCGTGTCGTTACTTTACCGCGCGTGCGCGTGGGTGGAAGGAAAGAATTAGCAAGGAATATGTATACTTTAAATTGATTTTAGGTCTCTGTGTATCTATTTATGTCTTTATAAATATATAGAGCTGGAAGAGTATTATAGGGGTACAGTTAAGGCGATGAAAAATGTGCGGCGCTGTCTCACTGTTGTTCGCAGGCTGGAGAATATTTCTTTAATTCCTCTTAAATGTACTTTGGGAAGTTCATTTTAAGTTTCTTAATTGAGTAAAAACTATGATTAGTAGCCGGGGCGGTAGAAGTTCTAAACAACTTATTTCAACTGTGGATGAACAATGAAAAGCCTCCGCGACCTCGCGGAGGGATAAACTTTTCGTTGGACAGCATGTATTTTTAATTGTCTGTTTTGAATGTTTCATGGAAAAAGTTTTAGTGGACTTGTGAGGGTCTGAAGAAATAACAAACATTTGATAATGCTTATATACTTGGTCTCAAGATACTTTAGGGGCAGTTGCATTAAAAACAAACTTCTTATAAAATAAGGCTCTCTAAAGCAGCTGTCGTGCCTAAAAATGATAGCCTGACAGTTGAAGCATGATAAAATTGTGTATTATTGGTTGGTTGTATGACGTTGACCTTAAAAATAGATATTCTTGAATTAAGTTAACAATACATATAATGCGTATAACTACAAGGAATAATATCTAGAGAACAATATAATTACAATGTGGTAAAAGTCGTTCGGTTAACAAATCTTTTATCGTTAATTCCTTTAAAATTGATAAAACTTAAAAAACATAATCATGTCAAGCGACAAATCAGCTAAAGTAAATGAAACAATAAAACATCCCATCTATCTCCATTGCGAATACAAAATACGACCGAATAAGAGCGAACGAAAGCCTATAAGGATGAAGGAAGGAAGCCTCTCAGAGAGGGAAATCTCACGAGAGGGATGGAAAGAGCGACGTTTGTAGGACGCATAGCTGGGGGCGATCGCTTCTCCTTTCTCCTCTCGCTCGGCTGCTCCTACGAGACATATCCTTACACGCATCCTTTTTCTAACAAAAAAAAGAAAAGAAAATACGAGAACCAAGACTATACGGAATCACGCACGGTTGCTCTAATTAAGCCTACGCACATCACACTTCGGTTCGTTAGGCTCAGGGCTACCTCGCAATTACAACAAGACGAAATAATTAGAAGAAGTAGAGAGAAAGAGACAGACTTTGGACCCAGCTGGATGATATGGGGGTAGGTATGCGTTTCAAGACGATGAAACGTCAGAAACGTCTTCGTCGGAGAGGGAGAGAACGGTAATTTCGCTGAACGATTCCCGCTCTCCACGGATCGGGGAGAGCACTTTGGGAGTTGCGAAGCCACTCTAACAAGAGCGAGAGAGAGAGTAAATGTTTTAGCGTTCGAAATGCGCCCTCTTCTCGACATTGTTTCACTCTCGAGAAAGTTGCTCGCGGAACGTCGAGAGAAAAGTAGAAAGGGTGCGTCCTCGGTTGTGCGGATATGAAATTGGATTGATGCTTTTGAGAAGTTGATTATTGGTGTATTAGAAGGGTGGATTCGTTCTACTGGATGATCAGTTTTAAGAAACGACGGTGGTTTGTTGAACATCGTAGTAAGTTAGTACTTGATAATATTTCATGCCAAGACCAAGACCGATACCAAGACAAGACAAGACAATACTTTTTATTACATTTTTCAAGACCAAGACAAGACTATTATCTAACAATATTTTTCAAAACCAAGATGATACTTTCATTAAATCTCGTATTATCTTGGTATCGTAAAGCCCTACTAGTAACAAACAGTTTCATTATTCGCTATGTATACAACACTAAAGCTTTTATTGTTGCACATAAAAAGCTGATTGTTTATTAGTTCACGACTCAAAGTTAACGTTATTCCTAATAGTTAAAATATTATTTAATTGAAATAGGTATAGTTCGATGTATCCAGCTGCTTAAACACTAAGTAGGCGCTATTACAAATTAGTCCCGAATAAGTTACTTTTATTTGCTAATCCTCGAAACTTTCATCTTCCAGCTCGCGTTACTTTTCAAAAATGGAATGGCATTATTACAATTCGCATAATCCCATTATCCAGCCACAGAACTTCGTCCATCGGCGCGGTTTCTTTGTGTTTCCAGCTCAGCGCCACGACTCACCCAGACGAGGTAATGAAAAACAAAGGCACAAACATTTGACGAAGTTTTCTTGCGCGCCAGAACAAAATGAATATTTATCCGGAACCTTATCTCGCGCGCAGTGGATTAAAAGTCCTCGGGAAATTGAATCTCTCCTTTCGAACAAAGAGACGTTCCTTGCGATAGACTCTCTTCTCCTCCCGGGGGAAGAGAGACCCGGTTTTCCAGCCCGAGGGATAATTATCCGAGATTAATCGCCGATTTCCGCCTGGGTAATTGAACGATTGCGAAGGAGGAGGAGGCAGTGGTGATTTTGGAGGTAAACCCGCGAGTTGATTTGGAGAGGCACAATTGACGATTGTTATCATTGAATGTCCCTTTGATGTCTGGAAGTTTTCGCATGAGTTATTGTCACGAAGAGGCTTTGTCGATTACTATATTTGTAAGTATTATATCTTCCCAATCTAATCCAAAGATTTATTATTGGTTTCTTGTATATCAACTACAATGGTAGTTATTTGTTTCTGTCCTACTAGAATACTGATAAAAGAGAGGATGTCCTGACGCTTCAATTCTAAAAATTAGACAACAACCAACAGCGAAAGTTATTGTGTACAACAACCCTCAAACTAGTTAGCCAGTACTAAGTGCTTTCGAATTTGTATTATTAATTTACGTGGCAACAATAAACACGAACATAATCCGGCACCGTAATTCGTAATAAAACACATAAACCTTAATGGAAATGTTTTAACGATTGAAAATTAAACATTGCAATTACTTTTGCAAGCCCCAAACGCTGACGATAATGCGCTTAAAGTGGAAATTACACTTCAACTTCGAAAATCCCCTGTAATTCTGTGATTCGTGCTTGAAACGACGATTTCGCATTCAAAATCGCATAATCGTCGGCAGTCACAATCGAAAGTCATTAATTTGGGATCACCACTTACGCAACTAAGGAATAAAGCCTCGCGAATAAATGACTAGAACGAACGTTGCGTATAACATTCCACACCGCGCAAGTCGAATTACATCGCGCGATTAACTAGGTTATAACATACGGGCATATTGATTCAAAGTTGCACAATAACCTCACCTCCACTCGCCCCCTCCTCTCCACCGGCGCGCGCGAAACGTTCATTTTCAATTTTCCGAGGGCTTTCAGCCAATGAGAGCTGGCGAGCGCGGGGGCGGCTGGCTTCGAAAATCGATGACACACTTTTTATGCCGGCGATATTTTTTTAATAAAGAGAGAGAGAGAGAGCCTGTGTAGCAGCAGCAGGGGTTCTGATTAATCGGCGAGAAAGGAACGCGTCGTCTCAGACGTGCAAATTCCATTAAAGCCCCTCGCATCGCCGCAGGGTTAACTTATCCGTTAGGGGATGGTGTATACGGAATTTCGAAGAGCCAATCGAAGCCGATTGTTCCGCCGGGGATGCCGCGAGGTAGTTCTGGATGCTGGACAGACGGAGTTCGATTGTGGGAGGTTGCTATGCGTGGACGACAATCAGAATTGAGAAGCTGCTGGAATTAGCGCGTGGTCGTGGGAAGTACTTCATCAGTGGAGAGTACAACAAATGAGGAAATTACGATGAGAAAAAGGTACTTTTAAGGAGAATCGTATTGAGTGAGTAGACTTCGGAATTCGTTAGATATTCTTTTCTAATCCCCATGACAGGGTAAAAATTAATATAGAATATTAAGCAACCATGTTATGTGGCTCCAGAATAGTATTATTTCTTTTATACGAAAAGATATGAGAATGTCCAAAAAATCTCTTCCAAGCATTAATATGGATAAACTCAACCCATTTTCGTAAAAAAAAATGTTAACACACCCGAACATATTTCACGCACATTATTTACAAGAATATTCACGTCACTCCATGATCGAAAACAGTTCCAACCACGCTGCCACCACATCAATTTTGCATTCAAACCAAAATTGCAGCACGGCACGTTAAAGAAGAAAAAAACCGACTACCCGTGAATCAGTGCACTTTAGCCTCAATTCCGTGCGCGCATACGCGATTAAGCGCGCTGTAACGCGGAAAAACAGACTTTCCGATGCGCACACAGCAAATCGAATCGATTTCGCATTAATCATGCGCTCGCCTATACAGACACGCGCTCGCCACAGTGGTAATTAATCGTGCGCAGTGGCGCGAAATTAAAAGCGGATTCGTCGGCGGGAAAAAGGGACCCCGCTGTAAAAGAAACGAGGAAATTTTTACTAGTCGAGAGAGGTTACGACGACGGGGATATTAGAAGCTGTCCCATGGGTAGCATCGTTTTCTCTTCCTCGGGATGTTTTCTCCCCGGTCATTGATTGACGCGGCTTTTTATTTTCGTTAGGGGAGTGTATGTGTATGTGTAAGCGCAGGTTGTTCGGTGGAACTGTAAATTTTGATTAAACAGGGAAAAGGTCGCCGTTGGTCCGCTCGGCTGTTTGCGTTCGCTGGTAAAGTTGTAATAAGGAGGGATGCTTGTTTGGTGCATTTACATTGGGAATGTCAGCAGATTACGTTGGTTGAAATTAGTGGGAACTTTAAACTTGAAATGTAGTTTATACTTTTAATTGTAAATAAACTTTGATTGCTCACTTTACAATACTTTGTCCAGTGATGGTTACAATAATATAACGAAATAAAACAATAACGATTCATCATATGAATTTAATTGAATCTCGAATAGTCAATTATGGATCCACTGCATGCATTTGAGGTCATAAACCTTAAGATTTTAAGGAGCCGCACAATCAATCCAATCGGCTCACTCCACCCGACGACCATTAACGAAACCTCTCCACCTAATGCGCGCCCTATCCTCCGGCATCGCGCCACTCATCCCCTACCGCGTAACAAATATACCTCCGCCCCCTCGCGAATAAAAGCCCTCGAAACTCCTCTTCCGCCTGCATAAGCAACTGGAGCGCATCGGTTATTTAGATCGCGAGAGAAAGGCTCGAGATTCTTTTACGATCGCACACCTGCGCGATTTAACGATTTTTCTTCCGCTCCGCGAGATTAGATTCATAAAATGCAAAGCTGGCTCTCTCTCTTCCTCTTTTATACGTTAAGATACAGAAAAACACGATAAAAAGGTAATCCGTGGACATGAAGTGTTGTTGTTGTCGTATGGCGATAGTTTTCGATTTGATGGATGTAGAACTAAGGTGAAGTTGTTCGGTATAAATGGAAAGATGGAGAAGTTGTTTTTTAAAAGATTAGGAGGTTCATGTCGAGTTTTACGGGTTAAAACAAACTACGCGGAAAATAGATTTGGAACTGTATGCGAATACCTTATCTTATAGCTTTTATATGGGAATCGATCGTATTTTTTATATTCCAATTCGATGTAAAGACGAAGAAGATAGAGGTTATGTCAAAAGTTACAATAGAGGGACTATAAAATTTCCATTGTCGATATGCTCATAAGTTTTAGGATAAACTCGATTCATAGATTACGTTACTTAAAAGCTCTTCTAACATTATCAATGAAAATAGAGAAAAGACGCGTTGATATATTTTCAAAAGAATACGAAACAAAAAATTTAAATTTCAAAAAAGAATCTACTAAATTTTATCACACTGTAATATTAGCATGCGAAAAGGAGCTTAAATTCCAACCCATTCGCGAACCGTTCATTTGTCAAAACCTTTTGAGCAAAAAGGATCCCAAAATCGTAGAATATACTGGGAAGATAAGAAGCCAGCGTCGTGATATAACTATTAGACGAGGTTTCCTCTCACCGCGTCGTAGTAAAATTGCACTGGTCGAAAGAAGAGAAAATCTGCGGTCGGTGTACATTAATAAGCGTCTCGAGTAGGTGGTTAATGTAGTTCTCGAGGTGGGAAAATTATGAAAAATGATGATGATGATGATAATGATGACTGGGTAATGGATATCTCCCAGAGATACCAGATTTTGTCATTCGATACTGGCTAAGTGACAGCTTCATAATTTTTTCTATTTTTAGCTTTATCCTTGTTGGAAAACTTTATTATTAACTACTATTCATCCGTCATTTTGCAAAAGCTATACACTTTTATTGAAAATACAAATTATAACGCAATGATTGAATGTCATGTAAAAGTTCAATCTACATTAAAACTCATCAAGTATGCTGGATCCATGCTATGCTAACTATGTGCGCTAGAGATTTACGTAACTCCCTTAAGAGGTAAATTAGTTTGAACTCACTTCATGCGAATGCAAACATCATAAGAGCAAATCTTTGTACTTGAAAATCAAACACGAAACTATTTCATTGATGGAGGTACTTTTTTAAAAATTAAGAGGATGAAGTTGTATAACATTGGTATGTAACTAATCACAACTCAACATGTATTTTAGCTGGATGTTGGATTCTTTCTTTTGCAATCGTTCACTGATAACATACAATTCAAAGACACCTACATATATGGACTTTACCAAGACACCTCACCCAAAAAAGGGGGGACACCAGTTCGTACCCAATTTACGAGAGCGTACGGCCATCATATTCGGCGCGCGTCGTTTTTGCGCGATCGTAAAATTTACGAGTGGAAATCGTTTCACATCGGCCGCCTATACGAATGTATCCTCTTCGTTGGCCGCGTACCAAATGCGACAGGATTTGGCCGCTCCCTACGCGATTCGTGCGTTTCTTCCGAGAGGGAGAAAAAAAGATCGAAGCCCGGAGGGCTAATAGCGAAGCAGAGAGAGAAGGAATTGGCGCGATTACGGAGGTTGTTTTGCGAGCGAACCCGCGTGGCAGTGAATCTTCCCGAGGAGGAGAGAAAAAAAGCGGAGCTGCTTAAAATAGATACAAAGTTGCGAAGGGTGGGCGAAATGCTTGATGCAACTGTCGTCTTGTGAATAATGGTCGGATTGGAGGGTTTCTTTGTCTCGTGGTATATCAATGCATGATTGCATTGAGTAGTATTGAATGTGGCGGTGAACAGAGAATAGAGATAGAATGTTATTTCACCTTCAAGCAATTGCGAGGTCTTAAGGAATCGAAAATGACTAGCAAAAATTGAACTCGTTTGGCACGCAATCTGTAATGTTCATCTTTTTAAACATGAATGTCATTCTTTTTTGTACACTATTTCTATGTCAACTTTAACTCAAATCTCGGGACAACGATACCACTTCCATCTTCATTTTTCCACAGAACAATTCGACACCCAGAACCCAAGTTCCTAAAAACAAAGCTACACCAGCCACGCGCACTTTCCTCGACAAGTACCCCTAAGAACATTTCCAGCACATCAAAAGCACTACCACCCCACGCGTTTTCTCATTCATCTGAATATATAAATTCCCCAAAAGTAATTCTCGCCAGCGCGTCTAAGTTCGCGCGCCTTTACATTTTTCCGGCCGGGCGAATTCATTCAGGTGCGCGAAATTCCACGGGCGGATGCACATCGCGCAAAAGTTTCTCTCTCGTCCCTCTGTTTCTCGCCAGCCTCGGAGAAGTTCGCGGTGTATTTTTCGCCGCGTGCGCTCGCGCTGGTTTAAGCGTCTTTTTTCTCAACTTCCTGCGTCTAATGGATTACTCGGTCGCGGTGGGTGCAAGCCCTGCTGCGGGTGAAAGAATTGTGGGAAGACTTTGGTTTGTTGTTTATTTATTTCAACTTTTAACGCGGAATTTTGCGAGTATTATATGCGAAAGTTCCGAATGGTTTAATAAAATTTTGGGCAGAACAATAATATCGCTTTTCCAATTTTATAAAATAAAATTGTCAAGTTCAGATACTTATCTTCCTTGCAAATAAATATATTCTTATTTTACATACTATTTCATTTCTTCAGTTTATTTCCAAGTAGTTTGAATTTTTAGGCCGAATTAAACAATTTATTCCAACATTTACATCCTGAATTATCTATTATACCAACAAACAGCTCAAATATACAGAATTTCTTCGCATCCGACACTCAAAGCACACGCCGAGCGTATAGTATATATAGAAACACGGACCAGCGCCCAGATTTCTACCGCAAACGTAGTCAAAGCCATCGGGGAATCCCCCTCCCCTCTCTCCTGCAATATCAGGTCACCTCGATGGCTAATGCAGTCCCTCCCGAGAATATTCGAGCCTGGAAGACGATAAATTCGGCGCGGTCCGCTTGCCTAATCCTCCATTGTGGCGAGCGACGGCGACCATTGAAATCGCGCGGGCGAACGGGTGACCCTCTGGTGGGGATTACGCGATTAAAAAAAAAAGGGACGAGGGATATTAAAAGTTGACTTTGCCCAAGCAAGCTGGTGTAGTATCGGCGCGGAGTGTGTTTGTTGAGCTCCCGGGATTACCCGGGAGAGTTTTTAGCGGGAAAATGTGTTTTTGCGCGTGAGAGGGAGTTACTGGTGTTTCTTTCTTTCGTTGTGGTGTTTCGTAGGGGATGTGATTGTTGGGGTTAGCAAGAGGGTTTAGTTGGGTAGGTCAGAAAACTATATTTTCATTGGACTTGTTTGTTTTCATATTTATGTCATTGGCTTTTGTATAATTAATGTCAAAATCAGATGATTAATATACCGAATTTCAAATGAGAGCTTCATTGGACAAATAAAAGGTGCAACTCCTATCATCAACACATTCATAAATATATATTTATTGACTCGAATGATAAAAATACCACAAATATTCTTTAAAGATCCAGTTAAACGACCATTCACATAATATTTTACTTTAAAAAGCGTCACTTTTTCCACTAAACATTGCGCACTTCGAACCAGGCCAGCTTTTTTTCTCCCACTCGCAAAAAACATCCGCTCATTCGGTTTCGCACAAACAATATATTGCAAAACTTTGCGCGCAGGATGACGACGGCTATATACGCAACCGTGCGCGTATTAAAACACGACAACTCCGTCGCTGCAGCCATTTTCGACGTGTATTTGTCGAAACATATTGCAAAAATACAGTACTACGCGCTTCAGCAGGGTTTTTCTCATCTCTCATGCGCAGGTGTCGAGAGATTTTTCAGGCAGCTTCGATCTGGTTTTTTTTGTGCACGAGGTTTCTTCTTCTTTCTGTTCGCAAGCGCGAGCTCTCGACGGGGCTAAGTGGGTCAGAATTTGCACTTTGAGATAATGGATGCAGATGAAGTTTGCTGTTCGAGCGAGGCGAAAGAATGATGCACTTTGTTGGGGGTTTGCCGGAGTTTTTCAAATTCTCCTCTGGTCCCCCTTATAAGCTTGCTGTACAGCAGTTTCTTTTTTTCAAAAATTTTAGATCTTAACAACAACAAATATTTGTTTCATTGCCTTTCTCTTCACCGCCGAAATGAATAATTTCTACCTCTTCGTGTTAGACAACAGCAGCGAGAGTCTCTCTCTCCTCTGAAGCCTGCCTAAACTTTATTGCGACTACTCTCGTCGCGATTGCAGAGCCGTCGCTAACGTCATTTCTCTCCCTCGCTATGTGTGTGGGTTGAAAACTTTGCCGAATGCAATTCGCCCTCGCGTTATCACGCGCTTTCGAAACTAGCGAAGAAGGGAGAAAAGGGCTTTGGTAAACATTTGATGGTTTTAAAAATACTACGTGTAGCACTGAAACTGTATTTAAATAGAATCACTTTATTAACCATCTGCTACGTCCCATCAATTTCGAAACAGACGCCGCGTAGTAAACTTCGTATCCGATTGATCGGACCAGACTGAATCTTGCAAAGTTCGCATCTAAGCTTTTTAGCGTTTATTGCCGTAATCTTGTTAGTTTCAACGCATCCGCTATTGCGCGCCCGACTAATCGAAATTGTAGTCCGTGTACGACGAATACGATTCTTTCTAATCGATCGTTGATTATTTAAAACTGTTGAATAAAATGTAAACGACAATACAATTTTTTATAAAAAGAAAGTTGATAGTAACCACGAACGTCCAAAATTTCATCTATGCCGCAAATAAACAATTGCATACTGCAATCGACATTATTTTTAATGTATAGAAAATCCCTAAACCAATAAAAGTTCAAACCTTTCATATCTCTTTTACGCCAATATACGGATTCGAACCTATACAGAGCGCGTATTGTATATCGTCAAAAGCCACTTGCAGGATGAATTGCTTTTTTGTCGGTTCGTTCGTTAACGTGAAATTAAACTTCCTGATCGTTGACTACGGATTGATTAAATTTTTTACGTGGTATACAATATAGGTAAAAAAAATTTTGTATTCGAGGAACGGAATGCCTGTTTGATTAAACATCATGTGTTTAGAATACTGAAATGCTTTAAAATATATTATTTCAATTTAAAATTAAGGAACCCCTCGTTTAGCAGAATCATATAGAATATAATCAATGCATTATTAAAGAAAAGTTTTGAAAATATAATTGATGTAACATCTATACAAAAATAACCACAAAGCTACCATTTTGACCGGTTCTAAAGCGTAACCCTTACTATGAATAAATTTCGAAGCGAAAAAAGAGCATTGTGTACATACCCTCATTGTCACCGTAATTAAACAACAAAAAAAGGTATTTTTATCCACACCAGCACGTCATCGTTCACAATGTAAACAATAAAGTCCAATTACCCTTTCCGAACCTCAAAAACTTCATTAACCCCGACTTCAACTGCAATCTTCTCTCGCCACCCACGCACGCAAATCCCCACTCGCTATGCAGAAAACCTCTCCCGCACCACCAGCTCCACCGCGAAGAATCCTCATAAGGCATCATATATTGTAAACTAACCGCATTGTTTACGTCTCGAGGCCCTTTTCATACGCTCGGACGGCCTTAATGAATTTAATTATCTCGCCTTTGCGCGCCTCCTCGCGTGCACTTTTCAATTCGTCGCCCTGGTGCACTGCTGTTGCCGTATGCTAACGAGATTCGAGAGTACGGAAAATGTGTATACACGATGCTGCTGTGGGGAAATTTTCGGTTTGATGAACCTTACCATATTGTAGGTGGTTCGTTCTTTTTTCGAATTTGGGGTTGGCGATGGATAGGTACTCACCTGGAACAGAAAGAATGTGAAAATATTAGTTTACAGTGATATTTGAGGTTATATAATGTTATGGTAGATTTAATAATGACAAAAGAAAGTACAAATTATATATCCATCTAGTGAACAATAGATCACTAGTATAATCAATTAGATTACTTGATAATACGAGGACAATAACCCCACACATCATATTCTAAAACAATCACCCAACAACCGCGTTATAGAGACAACCAAATGACATAATACTTTTTACTTTTATTGGCATCGGCAGCTGAAATGGTTCCCGGTAAGTCGCAAATTTGTCATTCAATCATCATTGTTGGGCAATTCGCGTCAGGTCACATTTTTCATTGTCCTCCCACCAACAATAGCCGTTCAGCGAAAATTATTACCAGGTAATAACCTTTTACGAGCCGCCGGCTCGATAACTTTTCGCAACGTCGAAACGCACCTATATATCGACGACGATGATCACTATACGCAAAATTCTCGCATCTTTCGCGTTAATCGGCAACGCGATAAATCAATCCGGGCGTCAATTACCGGAGGCTGGCCGGGCTATATAACGTTTCCATTACAGCGGTGTATAATGGACGTGACGGACGTAGATACGGAGGGGATGAGAGACGCGCCTCTGACGTTGACGTGTCAGGACTCATCTTCGACTCGGCGAAGACTATCGATCGCGGAGGTTATTTGTAACCTTTTTTTTGGGAAAGGTAATTTGAGGATGAATGGGGAGGATTGGAGGGTACTTAAAAGTAGATAATTGGGCTTTTAGACGTGAAAATGTTGGCAATGACGTAATGGTTTTGTGTTGAGTACACAATAATGCTTATTAATTGAAGATTCGTGAATACGATAGGGACATTCAGTGCGTCGGGAGGGTTGAAACCTGAGATTGAAGGCTTGAAAGCCTGTTATCGCCATGTTTGCATGCGATGGAGGATATTGATCGGTTAACCAACCGTGTTGTTAATCGTCGGCTGTGATTGGCTTAGACCTGGTTAGCTGATGAATTCGGTGGATCAGATTATGTCATTGATTCTATTAATATCCAGATAGGTAACAAACGTATAGAATGCTGGGTTTAACATTTTATGTGCGTTGTTGTTCGTAAATTGTCAAGATGGTCTATTGTTTTATTGTTTCAAAGACAAAATAAGAAGTTGTTTATTGTTTCATTAACAGTTAAAATACATTTATGATGAATTTAATTGTATTTAAGAAGGATCAAACAAAAGTAAGGATTGTATTTAATAAAAGATAAAAGTTCGATAGTACAATATCTATTCTTTTACGTCACAATCAAAATTAACTGCCACTAATTATGTTTCAACTTATTTAAAACACATAAACTAATATCCAATAAACCAGCATAATATCATCAGAGAAACACAAACTATGCAAAACTTGCGTATCTTTTCGCATTATCCCGAAAGGTCAACAACTTTATTACCAAAACATTCCACACCATTACAGCCAAACAGCCTATACTTCGCTGCCTAACAACACACACCGAATCATCGGTATATACTACCACTACAAAAACCCCCCCACATACTCGTCTCTCGAAAAACTCAGCGCCTTACCGCCTATCTTACTCGCGCACCCATAGCGTAAGAAACTTTCATCGCTCCTTGGTCAAGTGCAGCATTCCCCCGCTCCGCATTCCGCAGCGAGGAAAAAGTGAAACCGATCGTAAAGCAGCTGCAAGCAGACGCAGTTTCGCGTGCGCACTGTGTACGTCTGGTGAACGAGGTGCATCGATCACCGATTTCGGTGCGCTAAATTTGCGCGCGGACGCTGAGCTAGCGCGGGTTTTGGATAGATGGTTAGAGGTGGAGGGAGGGAGATGGTAATGGTGTGTGTGGAGATGATGAAAATGGATGCGAAATTGTGGGAAAACTAAGTTCATTTTCCAGTATTATTTTATTACAGTGTAGAATTGCGGTGGTAGTCGTTATTGCTTGTAATGGAATATTTTACTGTACCAAAATATCTATTCTTATGTTATTTTAAGAAATTAATGTAAGCTTTAAAAAGCTATTTTTTATATATATATATTTTTTGCATTTTAATAATACAAAAATATTAGAAACCATAACAAAATCAATACTGTATCAACCAAATAACGTAACTTTATATTGCGATTTTATAAAGAGAGTTTTTTATTATATTTTTTTTCAGTGCTTAGTAATATTAGAACAAAAATAGAGAGTGGATATATAACAGATTGTTTCACCTCCATTGTTATTGATGTATATAAACGTTCACACTGACGTAATAACCTACTCATTTGTAGGTGCACCTAATAGAGTTTGCAATTTTAATAATTACAGAGCATTGCGGCAGAAAAAAAAGTGACGCGAAATTCTTTGAACGCTAGACTGAATTTCCTCTATTTTTTGCGTTCCTGGAATTCCTTTAACGAAAGGTTACTGGCCTGAACAAAAATATGAAAAATATTTCCTTTTTAACATAATTATCTTAATTCAACAATTTCTCACTTCGAAAAAGGTCTTGTAGAATAAATTAAAAGATTAATTAATTGTTATGCTTTAATGTAAAATAACTTTTAAAATTAGATTAACAAAATCGATGTGAATTTCAGTTAGTGGAAAATTTCAAATTCAAGCCAACGAGATGAAACACGAGAACTTTCTCCAGAACAATTAACTTGCAGAAGCCTTTCAAGTGCTTTTCTGCTATCTTAATATTTGCTCTTAAAGTAGCCGAAGCTTTTAATGAAAATTTTTAGCTCTCGTTTATATTACAAGCAGCTTTTACGGACACGTATAGAAGCTTCCTTATTTCATAATCTAGTTGAGATTTTTTTTTACAATAACTACTCTTTGTTAGTAATAATGCGTTACTTGAATTTCCTTAGACGTTCCGCTAGCGACTGCAAAGTTATAAAAAATTAATAAATCATTGATGTTTCTAGAAAAAATATTGCATCTCAATTTTTTTCCGCATTAGAGCTCGACAAATACACAACAAATTATGCAATTTATTATAGTATCAATCAATGCAACTTACGTAATCTTAAGTGTTAGTTACGACTTATTCTACTTTTTAACCTCGAAAAATTCTAAAACTACGAGAACCCCTGACAAGCAACCCAATTCTTAACAACCACTCATCCGTTCTCTAAAAAATTCATCTCTCAATGAACCGAATCTGACTTATGTCTCTTCTCTCACACCTACCGGAATGAAACCTGCGGAGCGTCTGACGCCTGGCGAGCTGCTGCTTGAGCGTGAGGTCGCGCGGCCCGAGGTTCTCACCCGACAGCGAGCTTATGAGAATTCCGCGGAGGGCGGCGAGCGTCTCACTTGGTATTCGTCGGTCCATCCTCACTCTCTGTCTCCCTCTATTGCCTCAGTCTCTTCTCATCTTCCGGGCTGAAGCATTGCTCTCGTTTGATACTGGCATGCGGAGAGTTTTGAAGTTTTGCTTTGTGAGATGTCGAGGTTGCGCGATGCTCGAAGCTTTCGATAGTCTTGATTGATTTTTGGGAGGGCTTTTTGTTAAAGCTGCGGTGAAGAGTGGAAAATCAGATGGGTGGAACGTGACCCTCAGAAATTCGGAGATAGAGTTTCGTTGTCTTTGTATTGGTTGATGGTTTCTATTTGCAGAGAACTATTTCGTTTAAACTTTTTTTTGTGTAAGTTGTACGAGTTATTTGGTTAGTATCTTTAGAGGCAGTCGTGACCTAGATTTTTGTCGTTAAACGATGGTAAGATGTCAAACACAAATACAGCGAAAAATAGAAGAAATTCGAACATAACCTTAAAATTTGGTCAAGAAATGTAATAAAAATATTAAAACATTATTGTTAAATTTCAAATTCAATGAAAATTCTGGTTAATCAACTGAAAATAAAAATATTTCAATATACAATAATTTACAAACGATCAGAATTTTTGTAGTGAAAGTTCGAATACAACCAAGTAACGTTAATATCAAGTAAACAGTAATCTATGAAAAAATATTCTACAATATCCAAAGTTCCTACGACCAACGATAATTTCAACAAACACCTCGCCGAACTTTCCCCACCCAGCGACGTCATTACGCTCGGCCCATGCACTTTTTTTTTACTTCGCCATCCGTATACCGTCACGGACGACCAATTACTCGCTCGGCCTGCTAATTAAAAATTCAGCAGAGCGCCGTTATGATCCCCGAGGCGGCGAAGAAAGTCGCGCGAGGTGTCACGCGAGACGACGCCCCCGGAATCTGGGTTAAACTCGCGCGAGTGAGTGTAAAAAAAAGAGCTGCGGTAATACGTAATCCGAGAGATAATGTTTGGAGGTTCGAGAGGTTGCAAAGTGCTGACGTTTTTTTTTTCTTTTTTTATTGGTACTTTAGTTTAGGTGGTCGAGTACTGGATTGTCTTGGTATTTTCGATTACACGATTTTTAATAAGGAAGAAGTGAATGAATTGCTTTTTAGGCGATGATATATTTTTGCTTGAATAGACTTTATGTGTTTTATGAAATAATAATAAAAAGGAAATTCTTAAAAATATATGGTTTGTCGTATAAATAAACACGTTTGATTAATGACTCAAGTATGAATAACCGCCGAGTTTTTAATTCGTTTCCTATTTATCTTTTAACTAAAAATAAGTTGATTAATGAATATGGTTGCATAACAAGATAACATAAACATTTCGTATCAGAACCCAAAATAAACTACAGGAACATAACCTTAAATTTTCGTAATTTTAACAAAGTATCGAAATACTATTTATAGTAGGACAACTTCAATCACATCATTATGCCTTCACTATTATTAGCAACTGAATCATATTAAAGAAAATACCTCACACGATCCATAACCACAATTTTTAAACAATCCCACTTTTCCCATATCAACTCACATCACATTCTCATATTTATTTACATCAAAATTCCTACCGTCCATGACTCACGCGAGTCATATCCACCGTTCTCGCGCCGTACTTAATTATTACTCATCAATCCGCACCGACTGCCCAAACCGGCGACGACGTGGAAATAAAAAAGAATAAAAGAAAAAAACGCTAGACGAGAACGCATGCGCGAAGGCTGCAGCGGCGGCCTTGACGCGCGCGACGAAGAGAGAGAGAGAGAAAACGGCGAGAATGCAGCGGCGCGCCTTTCCCGGCGAGCTCCGAGCGCTCTCTGCGTCAGCTGTTTAGATAAGGCGAGCGAGCGATCAAGGTGACGGGATAGGTTCGCGCGGATTGTGGGGTTTGTGAGATTGATGGGTGGAATTGAGAGAATGATAATTGGGGTTGTTTGTGGAAACGTTTTTACTCGAGGCATTTTATAAGACACTAAAGTCGTTTATTTCTTTTGTTAGGACTTTTTAACGAATTGTAAGTTATGATTCGTGAGAATTATAATTGAGGTGACATAACTGTCGTAACGATGTCTTTTTTTAAGCTAATAAAATATTCTTTGTCGTTGACAATAATTTTCAATTTTAAACCGATGCAAATGACTTCACATTCGTTTCCTGAAGTCTAAGAAATGGACTGTCACAATTAAGTGTCTTGTGCGGTTAGCCAATCATGTCAGTGTCAAATTTTCTTTGGTCACTCGAACAATTAGCATGTGATTAAAATGTATGCTACTGGTCGCATCGATTACAGCGTCAAATTATAATTTCAAATACTCTTTTTGTTTTTATCTCGTGCTACAATTTATCCGCAACGATAGCTCTAAAAATAAAAAACGCATCGATGAAAAGGTTCTTTAATTTCATACGAAAAAAAAGGTTGTTTGTTATTTTATGGTAATGAGAAGTGACGCGCGATTTTTATGCAACGGTAATGTAATCTTATCGGTTTGTTTGGATATACCGAGACCCATTAGTTATTCTGTTTATTGGAAGCCGATGATTTCTCGCGAATCTCGCTAGATAATTGCGACGCGCAGAAAAATCACTGCCTTTGATAAAAGGGAAATCCGTTCATTCACTAAATGCTTTGCTTCGTCGAAACGTTTCATGCTCGTCATTATGTTTGTTGCTTCCAACTTGTTGATAAACGGACGTTGGCATCGACTATTCCAAACCCAAATTTCTCTCTCTCTCTACTTTTTTCGTGAGTCACAAAACATCCGATAAGCTACCATTTAACTTTGAAAATTATTCCGAACCGTATACTCTTTTTTTCACGAGCCTTATTATGTAAACGTCGATAAGAAGCTGTCATTACCTTTAAAATCGCTCCGATCACGTTACTCGGAAAGTAACACGCGGCGAAACAAAAAATCAATGACCGCTCGCTCTCGCGCACGTCACGTTACGCAGTTACGTAATTTCCATGAATGAAAAGCGAAAGCTCGAAGCTCGCCGCGACCCTAATATCTGTCTGTCTGAAATTTCAGCGTACGACTCGAATCCAATTACGAGGCTAGTACAGGAATGCTACTGCGAGCCGGCGTCTGCTTTACCGACGATAACAGACGAGTTCCGTGTCTAGAGATTTTGTGTATTTTTAGGATGCCGAAATATAGTTTTATCTTTTAATTGGTTACGGCTGTTTCGGACGTATCTGAATTTCGCTTGATAAAGATAAAATATGGGTCCAATCGTGAATCGTTGTAACACAATGTTTTCACATCACTGATTGTATAGAAAACTAAATGAATTCAATTGGTTTTGTAATATGTAGAGTATTTTATTGCAATATTATCAATCTTTATTTTTCATATAAAGTTTATATATACTAGTAATTTCTAAGCGCGCTTTGCGCGCCGTAATGTTAGCAAAACTTCTTGCCGCTTTTGTTTTTGTAACCTAGCAACCCATTACTCCTACCAATTAAATCACCAATAAATTTATATCATAACAAATCCATCATTTTTTTAAGATAGGGACATTTTATAGTTATTCTTCCCAGAGTCTGAATAAACTTCGCATATTTTTTATTATTATTAAATCCCGAGGCTATGCATTCGATGCTTTTACAGCATTCACCTTATTTTCCTTTCTCAAACATTGAAAATTCTAACTTATCACAGACAGTTCAAGCAAGATTCGATATCTAAACATTTTTTCTAAAGAAAACTAAACATCAGACTTCTCAATATATTTTAGATATTTTATTCGTATATCTCAATTCGTTTATCTCCCTCGTCAAAACAATCACATCCTATCATAACAGATACACCTACACACTCAACAACGATAAGATAAAAGAAAAATCTATGGAAACAATACAAAGACAACTGTTTTCATTCTCCAAATTCCCGAGATAAAGGCTCATCCGGCGATAAAAAAGAAACCCGGTGTCAATCAGTGCTATCGCGAAACCTAACCTCAAACCCCTCACAGCAACACCACGTGACGCGTCACAACAAACCGCAGCGCCACCTTCACTCGTCGGCACCACAGGCACCTTCGTGACCTTTACCACAACACTGTACACTACACACTTCACACAACACACTAGAGCTTTCGCTTTCTCACTGCACTTTTTTTACGTATGGCTCCGGCGAGCGCGCACGCGCTCATTGGCGACCGGCTAGCGGCTCTCGCCACGTATAACTGACTGTATGAGCGCAGCCGCTGAGCTCTACACTCGCGAGTGAGTGAGTGAGAGAGAGAAAGTAGCGGCGGCGCGTGTGTCCCTTCCTCGCTCTCTCGCGCGCGCGCGACGTTCGAACACCTTCGACGTACGTACGGTACGTAGTCACGCACGCGGCGGTGCTCATTCGTATGTATACAACAAAGTGTACGCGGAGGTGGAGGAGGAGGAGGGAGAGTCGTTACGCGACACGCGCGTGTCCGCCTGTCGAAGAGGAGGAGGAGGAGGAGGAAGAACGTGCGACATTGTGGCGCGACGATTGGGTTTTTATTTGCGTTGAGGAGGTATTTTTGGGTGGTTGTTGGCGATGATGAGTGGGCGTTCGAAGGGTAGGGATTAGATCGATTGGCGGATGGAAATTATCGGGTTGGGGGTAGGGATATGACAGTGGCACGGAAGTGCGTGTATTTTATTGAGTGACTTGTGGTTTGGAGGTTGTTAAAAAGAGATCGTCGTAAATTATGTGGAATTTGTTGTATTATCATTAATACAATCCTAGGATTTTAACAATTTTTGTGCTAAAGAAAAAAGAAGTAGTGTTTGTTTATAAAATTTTGAAATAGATCTTTATTTGTCGATTTCCATTTTTGTACTAAAATAAAATGAAGTAATAGAGAAAATGTACAATGTCAATAAATATTATGTACATAGATATACATAATACATATTTAATCCTACGTAAAACGATGGTACGATATTATCTCTGAGAGTCAATAAAATTGTTCCGAAATCATAAATAAGTTATAAAACGGGACACTTAAAGACATTGAGAGATTAAGATTTTTAGTTTTAAAGAGCCATAATCTCAAGGATAAATATATCATCAAATTTAATGTCGAAGTGAATAGTGTTCTATTTATAGAAATCATAAGTTTCGTAAATATTGGTTTGACTACGTGGTTGGCATTATTATCTGATGTCGGTAGGACCCTCCACCAGTCGCATGTCAATTTTCGAAAAAATATTTCTAGTTGGTGAAAGTAAAACCTCCATGATTTTAGACACAACAATAAAGTTTCGTAAAAGCTTATTTTGATTAATTTACACATCACTAACGTTTATTATAGTACGGTTAATCTATATATAATACGGTGTACTAGAACGTATCAACTTTGGAGATACCAGCAGAAATATGAAGGTTCGATGACTCACTGAATCGCCTTTGCCCTGATAGTCTCAGCTAAAGTGTCACCTAGGTCAAACAATACTCGCTTTCAGAGAACTGACTCATAACTTATTTTAAACTCCAACATTAACGTGACCACAACTAACTCCAATCCCCAACCAGATAAAAATAATCGTAAAAACATCTAGCCAATGCTAAAAAAAAAATAAAATAAATTCCTCCACTACATCATCGTCTTCTCGCAATAAACTATGCACGCAACTTATGCTGTACACCTTTTCACAATCCATCAAACCATAATAACTCATCCGCCATTCACTCTCTCATCTACACTACAAGACCACGTGCCAATAGGAATTTCACAAGCGCGCGAGTCCCAATTGTTCGATCGCAGACAGCGGCACCAGCAGCATGATGTACCTGCCTGAGCGCAATCAATTGCGCAACGCCGAAAGTCATCGTTTATCTTCCCCGAAACATCGTCCGTAGCACGCACACAGAGAGAAAGAGGGAGAGAGAAAGAGAGAGACAGATAAGCGTATAATTGGAACGAATGGCGTATTGATTTAGGTGTATAGGCATTTAAAGAGGTGCGTAACGAATGGCTTCTTTCCGGGGGATTAAACGGATGCCTCACTACTGTGTGTGGTGGCTAATCGACGGTTGAATGAATCGGTGCTGATCTCGTTAAAATCGATGTGATTGAGTGAGTTATTGCGAATTGGGATTGCGATACGTAAATAAGTGGGACAAACATAAGGAGATATGATGAATACATTGGTAGTTTGGTAATAATAAGAGATTCGATATTCAATTTTTTTTTTCGTATCGTACGTTCTACAATTTTAATTAGCAATTCTAAATGGTCCCCATGATTTAATTCAAATTCTGGCATCCATTTCAGATCGGCTAATTAACATTTCTTAATTCAAACTTCAGCTCCACATTTCAGAGCTACAAAAACTGCGAATTCGCTCGTTCCCAATGATGTCATCTTTTGTGATTTGGTCACATCCAACCGACTTTAACAATATTTAAATTCCTTTCACCACTATTCTCAAAGGATGATTTCTTTCTCCCCCCTCCCAACAAGTAGGTAAATATCGCATTTCTATAAAGCAAACATATTTTTCTCGCGCGCTACGTGTGTTAAAAGGTGTCATTTATAAGTCAAACAATGGATCAGAGGATTGAGCAAACGCGCTGGGATGCTAATATGCTCGAGGCAAACACACTCGGTTTATGTGTATAGTAGCCTTTGGCATGTCTTCCCTGTGTATTTGCCGAATGAATCAGCAGGTCGTTAAGACCTGTGTTGTCTCAAGACATGAACTTTTTGAAAGGCACTTTACACATTTTACACGAGTGTTAATCAGACTAAAGCCGTGGACCTATGAAGACGATGATAAGATCAATCATCGAATCAGAAAAAATGATACATTAACAAGCGTTCATTGTGTGGCAAGAGTCTCTTGTGTACAAGTATATGTATATGCTAAAAAGTCGTCGATTTTGACCTATTTCTTTTTAAATCTAACCGTGTTATTATACTTTACATAATCCGGTTTGCATACTTAGATTACACTGTGGTTTTTCTCGGTACGCATGGGAGAATTTTCCAATTATTGTAAACGACTTTTCAAAGATACTGTTATTAAGTTAGATGTTGTTAAGTTGTTAGATCTTAATACACTTGTCACTTTTGAAATACTTTGTTGATGAACAAAAACCAGTCACTTTTTTACATCTTTTGTCAAGACTTCGACATCTCCTACCAGAACACCTAAATATTAATTACTTACAAACATCAAAACCACCATTCATTCAACACCTATTTCAAAACGCGATCTTCCTAAAATTATAATCCTTCGAGAACTCGCCTCCCCAGCAGCAGCCATTCCAAATCGATAACCGAAGCCGAGAGGCCGAAGACTCGCTATGGAAGCTCAGCGATTGCGTAAGCGCCGTCGCCGGCGGCGTGCAGGTATGCGTGAAAAAGGCTCGTCTCACGTCGACTTATGCGCTTCGGGCTTCTTACTTGCTCGCTAGCGATACTAGAGCTGCGCGCGTGCCGGCGACCTTGTCTGAGTCACTCTCGAGCGCACAGCCTCGCGAGCTAGAGTGCGTTTCAGTTGCAGGTGGGAGGCGTGCCGCTGTGTGTATGTGCGTCTAGGAAAAGATGTGGTTTCGCTGCGTGAGAATTGATAAATAAATGTTGTGGAGCATGTAGTTTTGTGGGAGTAAGTAAGTGTGGATCGAATAAAGTAGATGTTTAGGATCGAAGTTGGAAATGATATTACTTTTTTTATCTATTTACAGATTATTTTTCATGTAAATGGTTAGAATTAATTGGCAACGTTTGACAAAAAACAAAAGTCATATTAAACAAAAAAAAATTCGTGTATTCGGAAGAAGAAGCGTTTCAAGATAAAAGAATTTTTGTAAAATAGAAATCAAAAGCTGTGAATGGTTTAGCAACAGTATACTGACCCTCGATGAAGTATTGAAACACGAGTAAAGCGCATGCGCGCTAAAAATTCCAAAGCATCCGCGACGACGAGATACAATAGCTTTTCAAAACAAATCCTCTTTATTATTCGTTACAAGTCGCGCTTTGTCGTACCTCTGTCCAATTTATTATTGTCGTTTTTATCAACTTTTTACAAAGAGTGCGAACATTTCTGTTTCGCTTTGTTATTTAAGAAAATATTTATATGCAACGTTAGTGTGTTTATTTATTTATTTTTTTTAATAATTGTCAGTTGTAAACTAAGCCAAGTCGGTTTAACCGTTTTTTTTTATGGGGTTACATAAGACTATTGAAAAAATTCAATTGTTTATCTTTAAATTCTGTAACGCATTCTGAAAATAAATGTTGCTGTTATTCATGATAATGCTATCAGTTGTTTAAATATTCATAGGTAGAAATTTGTTATTTCAACAAGGAAACGTCGTTTCATTCTGCGCGTGGTTTAGTTTAAAAAAAAGTACTTGTAAGAAATAAGTATACGCTACGTAGCAACGACAAAAAATCAACTGACACCATTAATTATATAAATTACCAAACAAATAATAATCTATTTCTTATTCTACTTATCTTTCAGTCAAAATTATCAAGATTTACGATGTACGATATTTTATAAATACACGAAAATAAATTTTGCAGTAAAAATTACAATATTTGATTGTAAATCTAGGTCAGACTCACATTTTCATAATTTATAATATATGTATATCAATTCTCGCTACAAATTGTAGCAATTTTCATGAGAACATACAAGTCTGCCCTACATTTATAATCAAATAAAGTAATTTTTCCTACCGTAACGAACACACCTACCCATTAAGAGTTAATTTTCTACAATAACCGTCGTCCAGCAATTCCCCACTAATCATAAAAAAAAGAATCTGATAATAAAACAGTTAATACCCACATCAGCATTAAAAATAACGAAATCCAACCTAGATATCTACGATTATCCCACCGCCCACCCTATACATCACAATTATAACCCAACCTCCGCTCCCCGAAATCCTCCGTAAAATGAAGCTAGCTGGAGATGAGAGAAAGAGAGAAAGGAAAAAGTGGACCGAACCGAGTACGCCGCTGAAAATTTAGCCGAGGAAGCCATTAGCGAAGTTTCTTCTTGGGCGGCAAAGTTTCGGCTCGAGACTCGATGCACGGCCGGTCGTTAATTTCGATCGCGCGTATAATCTGTCGTCGGATTATAAAGACGCCGCGGCGGAAAAGTTCGGAATGAATAAGCGAAATTAAGGTTGCGTTCGCAGGCTAACCTGGTTCTCTGATCGTAGGGCGAGCCAAGTTGGATGATCTGTTTGGGAGGTGTATAGATGATGCAGATAACAGATAGCAAAGTGGAGAAGAGTAACGTGAAGTAAACGTGGGATAGTAGAAACTTCAAAACCGAAAGTTCTTTTGAAAGAATTAGAAACTAAAAGCATGATTAATGTTTCTTCAGCGTAATTCGACGCCACCTAATCAGGACTATGATTATCTTGAAATTATACTTTCTCTTGCTCTCCCATAAAAACTTCTTTTGATAAAAGCTTCGATGATGAAATCTAATCCTTAACGACAAAATCTCCATCTCGAATCTAATCCTTCTTTTCCAGCAACCGTCTGACTTTCCATCCAACGCCGGGAACAAACGACGATCGAAACCGCGATACGTCGTGTTCCGCGCCAGCAGAGTAGTCCATTAATCTCTCGCTTCCCAGATTCATTGGCCCGCTACTGCAGACGCAGCGAATTATCAGCTACGGTCGTCTCTTTACATAGGTGTTCCACTTGATACACGAAAAAGAAACTCTTTTTTTTTCTTTCGGTCGGCAAGTTGCGTAACAAATCGCGCATTACTTTTCTTTTTGGCTTTTCCTGACAAATGTGGCGTGCGCGGAAATCGTCCAGCGCAAGAAGTTTCTCAAAGGAATTGTCCGAGCTTTGGCGGTTGCGAGCGCGTGTGGACGACAACAACTGTACCTCCGGCTTTAGGACATTTCGGGGCGGAATAGAAGTACAGAAGTGGATTGGGATATTTGTTGAAAGGATCTGAAATGAATGTCTGCCAAGAGAACGAAATGATGCGGTTTCGAAAGTATTTTTTTATATATAAGCTATTCTCAAATTTATTTCCCTTTTACGTCTAGAAAAAAAAAAAAAAAATTTTTTTAAGGCACACTTATGGGGCAAGAGGTTTCTTGGTTTTCGAGCTTTACAAGATAAGAAAAAAATGTGATTTTTTTTGCGACAGATTCTAGTTTTTAAGAAAATAGTCAAAAAAGTCCTTCTCTTCAAAAGTCAGCCATTTTTTCTAAAATCTGTCAACTTCAAAAAGTTCAACAAAGAAATTTAACCTTCAAAGAAAGAACTTTAATGCCCTTTTTCAAAATTAAAAAATTTTGATTCCTTCAAAAGTTACAAGGGTTTCAAGTTGAACGTCGAAAAGTCATGAAAATACTCTCAAAGCCGACGCTGCATATTTCTGCGATTTTTGCGTTTTCATGCCTTTTTGGCGTTCAACTTGAAACCCTTGTAACTTTTGAAGGAATCAAAA
>UXGD01002498.1:0-25707 GCA_900474315.1 Torymus auratus | reverse complement strand
CACATATATAGCAATATATACAGATATTCGTAATGAATTTTTATTTGTTTTGTCTTTTATATTTGATACAACCAGAGTAAGTTTATTCGAATGATGGATGCCTTAAGGACGTTCTCCGGCTCAAATTCATCAATATCGCAAAAATTGTGATTTAAAAATATTATTTATGATGAAAACCCTTCATGAGTTTCTATACACTACTCCAAAAATAAAAAAAAAATGTCGGTGTTAGATAAAAGGTGTCAATACAATATTTAAATAAATAGCACTTACACGGTGTGACTTATATAGATATACAAATAACATGGAGTTTTTTTTTATGTTGCTATGTCTCCGAAATTAATATCGCTCGCTATATTGAAAATTATACCACATTATTCCTCTTGATTTCTAGTTTTATGCCTTACGATTGAAAAAAAATACAAAGAAATCTTTTTTACTGTAAATTAAAATGTATTTTTTAAACAGGCAGATAGGGATCCCGTGTTAACGCTAAAACTTTAAAGTCAAATATTTTTATTTTTAATACCGCTATGGACGCGGGGCTTTGAAGCATGTACTAAGGACATTAAATCAAATGTTCTTTGCAAGTTTCAGGAAAATCACAAGAAAATCTTATTCTCGGAGAACGTCCTTAAACAAAAAAACTCATAACATTTATTGTAAGCTACGGAACATTTTTCTACGAAATCATAATATAAAGTGTGAATCATCCAACTGTTATTGCAAACGTAAAAAAGTGCTATAAAAATTATTTAAGTTAAAAATGCTAAGTTCTTAAAAACAAGAGGTAAGAAAAAAGACATTTTTTTTCTTGATTTATATTGTTTTATACTATAATAGCAACAAAATTATGAAAACACTAAATAAAACAGTAATTATAATATATAGTATAGGTAGATGAAAAAAAAATATCCACTATAAAAATAAACATCTATAATGGTGATTATTTTCATAAAATATAAAAGAAAATAAACTTTTATTTTTTGGCCATACTTGTACTATTATTATTTTCAATATCTTTTAATAAAATTGAAAAAAGTATTTTAACGTTCCTTGCGTACATGTGTTTATAATTAACAAAATGAATTTTGATTTTTCAAAGCTAATTATAATTTATATTGTTGTTATAAGCTCATGTTATTATCTTAGATAAAAACATTGTCAGCAAAAAAGTGTCGTTAAATGACTTGAATGATCTTGGTTGACATGGATACGTATGGAATTGAGTTAACTCATCGTTTTTAATTGCATTACGAAGAATTTTCAATAATTTCTTTATATCGAGTAATATGAAATTGATATGAATGAAATTAATATAATTTAACGATTTGAATTCCATAAAATCTATACCTAGAAGTTAAGGGAATATCTGTTTAGGAAATATTAAAGCCTCTGCGCTCTTTAATTTTTTTACTTTAATAGCAATCGTTTGCAGATACGGTTACGCATACAACAGGTGCTTTTCAGTTATTGTACTTTCCATACAACCTGGAATGTTTTAACTTACAGTATTAAACATTTTATTTTTAAAAGTAATTAATGAATGAAATTCGTTTTTAAATATGAAATTATTACTAAACCTATATAAATGAATCTTTACTACTCCCAGTGAAAGCGTCAAATTATAGGTGTATTAGTATTATGCAATGATAAGTTTGTATGCCACCAATCGGATATTTGAGTTATTAATTTTATATTCGGTTTTGATCGATATTCGATCGTAATATAAAACTATTTTTATCACATTGTAATTTAATCAAGCACATATTTTACTTTAATAAAATTAATATTACGTCCATTAATGTTACTCTAATTAGATTTACAATCTTCTAACATATAAAGTAGAATATGTAAAAATTATTTTAGATATTGAGTCTTTATTTTAAATAGGACTTCTAGCTATATTAATTATAGGAATATCTGAAACTTTGATTCATGAATTAATCTATATAAAGTAGAGAGTATACAAACATAATATCCTGATTAACATACTATGACACATACAGACTAGTAATACTACTCAATTGATCATTAATGCGATATTTTTTCATCATTACGTCGTTGTTCATTTGAAACCCCTCAATTGACTCATTCAAGAAAATATGCATATGCACCGACTTTAAATGGTATTAAAACATTTTGACGCAAAAACGCATTAACGAGATAGTTTTTATTTTTTAAACGAAATCGGTTATTAATAGGGAAGTAGAGCTTGGACCCTTTTGCAATGCAGGCTCTAACTTATAATGACATTTTATGTTAATCGTGTTTATAACTTTATTATGGTTAATAAATATATAATAAAAAAATATTTTGTCCATACTAAAATTAATGAAAAGTAAAATAAAATGCTTCATTCTATTGTTGTCAAATATTAAAATCATTTTATTATATTCTTTAACTTCCTCACGCGACAATAATAAATTATGAAGTACATAAAAGAAAGTCTTACAAAAAATAGACACAATGAAATCGCAATACGTATTGACGAATCCTTTAAAAGGTATTTTCAATTGTCTGGTTGATTCAATCTGAAAGAGAAAAAGCGAACGTCCGTTTAGCACGCGACATGCGACAATGTGTTTCTATACCGTTCTCCAATGGAGAAAAGCTGCGCTGCAGCCGTGACCTCGGCGCAGTTTGTCCTAAGCGGATATAAGGTAGGTCGATTCCCGCAGGACAGGATTCCCGTGTCCCGTAATTCGCCGAACGCTCGCGAATTCTGCCGAAGGTGACGTCAGGCGATCTGCCGGTACCATGTGTCGGGAATCCGGGACCACGTGACGTCAGCCGCCCCTCGGCAAATTGCAAAGAGGGCGTGCACTGGAGGGGAAGAGGGAGATGGACGGATCCAAGGTCACGGTCAGGGTCTTTCGCGTGGATCAACGCGCGCACATATATCGCCCTGCACATACATAACGCCTGCCTATCGTAACTGATCTGAATCCCAATTAATTAGTTCCACTTGCTGACTTTACCTGGCGGTTCGCGGTCATTCGTTGTCGCAAAATCGCCTAGCGTGACACTGCACTTGATTTTCCTTCCCTCCCCCCCTCTCTTTCTCTCTTCTCTCTCTCGCTCCCTCCACCCTCTCTTTCGTTGAATGCGCTTCAATTTTATTATGGCTGTAGTGGATTGATTTAATTTACGCGGCGCTATTTTATGTCTTTTTAATGAGTTTGAAAATGCTAATATGTTTGAAAATCAGCTTGCTGCGTACGTATGATACCATGACGTAACGTCGAGTGAGTTATTCAAAAGAGTTTTTTGAATTTGTCTGAAAATTATTAAACTTTTCCGAACATGACGCATCGATTAGTACTTCCACATCAAATTCAAATTCGAAAAAAAAATCAATATTCTTCTTCTAGTCTATGAAAAAACTATATAGATGGAGAGGCAAGTATCTACATGAATTCGCTATTAGGAAATTTCGCATATTACATATAGCTCAAGCTGTTTCTAGTGGAAATTCTGTGACATGTTTGAAACTCTCGTACATTATATCTAATGGACAATAGATTTTTCGAGTTCCTCACAAATTTTCCACATTGCTGAGAATTGCACAATACAGTAGAGACTATACTAATTTGACTAGAGTATGCTAGTGCTATGAGGAAAGCTGTAACTTAAATTTAATCTTGTCAAATTCGTCAAAATGATATATTTAGTAACATTTTTTCACGCAATCATTTAAAAATAGCAAATGTTTAACGCGTTGATTAAAGGTATGAATTTTAAAATGAAAGTGCATTATTATTTTTTCATCATTTCGTCATATTAATCGACTCATTTTCAATCCACATAGAAAGCCGAGGGCTAAAAATATTGTTTACGTACAGAAGGCGAGTAAAAATAGCCTTGACCATTTATGAATCGACGCTGTCACAGTGATAATGCATACGAGAACGCAGTCAGCCCACGAGTAAATAGAGAAAAAGCCCGATTTACCTGCGTGTGCCACTGCTCCAAACTCGCGCTCGGGCTCACCGTCCGCAAGCTTGATCGCGCCCTCGGCGCTCCCAGTGATAAAAGATCGACGCAACTATAACGACTCTCGCACTCTTAGTTTACGTTGCGCGCACAAAAAACGTGTATATTGTATTAAAAACTAATGTTAATCTCTCTGCGGTTGATTGATTGAGCGTGTATTTATCGGAGGAAGGCACCGGAAGCTCTGGAAAGACGCATAAGTATAGAGGTGTCTGTGAGATGGCAATAAAGTGAGCGAGACAGATGACGCGACGCTTCGGCGTGCGTGGAGCCGCGCGCGCGCGAAGGTGGTCTGTCCCGCGGCTTCTGCGCTTACATGGCGACTGATCCGCGCCGGCCGCCTCGCCGCCTTCTTATATCGGCGCGCTCCGTTGGCTGCACAGGCGCGGATTCATCGATCGCGGCGCGCACGTGGCAGCGCGCGCACGGGGAAAAGCTACCCCCTTGGCCGGCGACGGCGCCGCGCCCACGTGAGCTGCCGACCCGTGCGCCAGATCCTCAAGCTCACGGCGCAATTATGTCCGCACCGTGGCGCCGGCGCGAGTAATTATTACGAGTTCTATTTTACCGAACTCTGCGTGCTGCACTTATACGTGGACGGCGCGTGCCGGTCTTTTCTCTATTGATTTCCGCGGACGCGCGTGTGCTCCCTCAAGCGGCTGCATGCCGATGTTTTTCCCCCTCGCTCGACTTCATTGCGTATAACCTATTATATATGTTAAACTAAAATCAGCTATTTCACTGCAGTCTCAAACATGCTGAAAAACCACAGCTTTTTTTCTTGCCATTATTATTAATAATACTATGTTGCTTTTTTCGATGTTACGTGTCTTTAAATTTTCTAGGTTTTTTCCAGATCGCAGTACAACATTCCCGACGACATGATTCATTTATGGTTTTTATCGTTATCTCGAAGCAGTTCCGTAACATCATCGCGCATCGAAAATTTTGAAAATAAATTTTCATATTCGTTCGTATAAGGTACTCATAAATTTTTTTCACTAAAGATTGCACTGTGTTTAACAAGAATCAAATTTACGAGACAAAAGTGTCATAAATATGTATTCATAAATTTTATCTTAAAGTAAAAGAAATGGATTTGGAAATGTAACGCAGTAATGTACATATAGATCCCTTTTATATTAGTACTATATATTTGAAATATGTTAAATATTCTGTTCAAATTCTTTTTTTTTTTAATCAACCTATCAAGTGTTAATAAGATAAATAAATCAGAAATCTAAAATCATAAATAAATCATAGAAATGACACTACTTCGGACTGCCTTCAAATCCCATAAAAGCTGTCGTAAAAAATGTGACTTTCTTAAACTTAATTTTCTGATTCCTTATATTTATTTTTAATTCCAATTACCATTCTTATGCTGAAATTAACCCTTGTTAAATTATTATTCAAAATACAAACAATTTTACAATAATCTACTATAAATTTTGATTCATTATTTTTCGAGATTTGAAGTCAGTACAACTGCTTTCCTTTCTCTGAGATGAAGCTTTGTAATGATGAAAAAAATTAAAAAATAAAAAAGATCGATGTACAAACATCTTTTAAGTCATTTTAAGTTGAAATAGGCTATTTTTTTTAAATTTCTGTAAATGAGTAGGTAAATCTTTGGGACCTTGCTATTTCGTGTAACTCCGAAATTTGTCCACTTTTTCATGTGTAGCGTTAAAAGCTTGAGTAGATGACTTTCTGAAACTCAAATTATTTAGTTACACCAAATAGCAGAGTTCCATAGATTTGCCCATGTACCCACATCATTGACTAAAACGCAAAAAATTGCATTATCAAAAGTGAATAATGAACATCAAGACAAAAACGTATCATTCAATTATAAAGTGGGGTTTTGGTAGAAATTCAGGTAAAAGAACAAAAGCTGATCTCGGGACGCATACACACGCACACATACACCCACACATCAATAGACATTATTAAAAAAGATACATTTCGACTCCAAATGACTCCAAACACATTTTATCACGTTTTTAAAAAAGCTTAAATTTCGGAACCATTACAGTTGTCTATTACCAAATGAAAAACATAAGATAGAAATAACTATTTGATATAGTTTAAATAGAAATCTTGATAAATGACTTAACTGTGATAATTATTTAATTTTTACTGATTTATTTTGAATGTTTTCTTCAAATACCTTAATTGAATTCTTCATTAAATTAGGAAAAATAAAACTAAGTTATAAAAGCAAAAGTTTGTAAAAAATTTCTACCATCAGATACGCCTGCGGGTTTTCACTGTTACAGATCAAGTGGCATCGATCGACATAAAGTCGGACGCAATGATGTATGCTCATGAGAGAAGTAGCCCGCTTGCGTTGCTCAGTGTAATCACGTTAATATCGCGTGCATATCATTAAAACAAAAGGTCACTGTCGAGTACCCTAGCAACTGTTATAAACCAAGATAATGACCTTCCATCAATATTCACAATTGTCTTCAAAACAAATTATCTAAAGTTGGTATTTTTGAAACTTTTTATTGATTTGTATGAGATAACAGATCTGAAATGTATATTTTTATCAAAGTCAAATCTACTTACATTAAAATATAAAATCTTTATTATGAAAGTTTTTTTATGTTTTCGAATGTATTTCTTTATACTACTAACATTGATGTCACCATTGTAGTGTTGACCATTTAAGATGTCAAATCAAATACTAAAGGTGCCTACATAAAATTTTTCGGTAATTTAATTCAATTATTAGTTTATCTCAAAAAATTTTAAATATATTTTATTTAAAATAAGTTAAAGAACAGTGAATAACAAAGGTAATAAATAAAAAATAAAAAATTAAAGTCATGAAAAAATAATATGTGTATTGAAATATAAGCTCCGACATTCCCGTTTTTTCGCAACTAGTAGAACGTGTATTTTACATATTTGTTCAGTAACTCAAGATACTAGAAAAAAAACTTGGATCTTGGTGAAGTAGAATTCAATTCCAAACAAAAATTCAGAACCTTGAGTAATTGACTTATTATTGCTTGGTAATTTTTTGTATTCAAAGAAAAGTTCCACGCACGTATTATGATAAAGTAGTACTTTTATTTTATGATACATAGAACCGCAGTGGCACATTGGTAAAACAAAGGACTAGCCATCCATCATCCTCTGTCAAAAACCTGATTTCTATCGCTGATACGAGTAATAATCACTGTAAATATTAGAACCGTTGAAATGGGATCATAAATCGAGTGGCGGTAAATAATATAAAAAAAAATTGGCTGGTGAGTTCGGGTAGCTGAGTGCAATCACTATGGGTCAGTACAAAAACTTCGCGCAAGCCTGAAAAAACAAAAAAAAAATGCATGGTGACATATCGGAGTCAAAGTACCCACAGCCATAAAAACAAACAAACATATCCTTTGATATATGTATTCTGTGAAAAATTATTTATTTTCATGTTTACTAAAACAAAATTTATCTGCAGATACTACCAAATCAAACTACGAACAATAAAACAAATAACGATTCAAGCAGTTAGCTAAGAAAGACAATTCACAGAATTATTTTGATGAAAGGCTGAAAGAATAATAGAACGTACAACGTGCGTATGATCATCAAATAGTCATACGTTTGTATATTTAATTTGCACATAAATAGTATAATCAAAGAGCTTTCATTTCATCTGTAACAAGGAGTCAGAATGATAAAGTAAATTCAAGAAAGTTGGAGCCTAGCATCATTATGTATACAATGTCTAGCTGAGTCATCAGTCTAACAAAGAGAGTCCGACAATTCGCACATATCTGCTGAAAATTTCTTATATTTTTTGTGTAATTAATGTTCTTATATAAGAAAGATATATTAAACAAAACAAGATATATATTAGTTAAAAATAATATACCTTATAAATTATCGTACGTATATTTATATCATACGTCTATACTTTCCTGTATTAATTTTAATTAGTGTAATAATTTTGTTTGTGTTTGCAGATAACACTCGTTAAGAATGTTATAGTTTATTAAGGGAAACCGAAATGTTTATTCATTTATTCTGTTTAACAAGTTCAACAGTTTTGTGCAAGGTGAGACACTGTAAACTGAAAATATTAAATAATAAATTGTATAACAATATCGATTGTTTTAGCCGTGGCTTATATTTTTCTAAATCAATACTCTTTACATAAAGTTTCTAGAAAATTAATAATAATCTTGTCGATATTATCAGAAAGAACTGAGTTGTCTATTTGTACTAACAATTTAACCCAGGCCAGTGATATGTAAAATAGTTTAAGCTTACTTTGAAGATTGATTGTAATAAAAGAGATAAATTTATAAGAAAGAAAATGACAATTTTAACTAGAAAATAAAAGGTATAACAAAACTTGTTAGAAAAGTGTACATATACATATAAATCCGATTTTATCTAGAAAGTTAAAAATTGAAATGTATTGAATAGTTCATTATTTTAAAATAAGTAACAGTTTATGCTTTGTTAATCCTAACACGAAAATATTTTCCTAATATTTTCAGTTTTTTAATAAAATTATTTATCATTTTTACAAGCATTAAATATAACATAATAACATCTCAGTTTTATAAACTGCACTTATTAAATGATAGACCTATATACATATATAACTTCTATATCCAAAAGTATAATATAATTTATCAAGGAGCGCGGGAGCGCTCCGAAAGCAAGTATTTGTATATTCTTTTATAATATAAAATAAGGATAAAATAAAAATTTAGTTATAATATGAATCTTAAATCTTGGGGTTTCATCTTTTGTATTTTTATGAATATTTGCGACGATTTTATAACATATGTTACTTGTGTATCTTGGCCAGATTCATTAATACGTAATATTTTGCGTGACTATAGACCGCATCAAATAACAATTTTTACAAGTAATAGGGAACCAATAAATTCTAAATATGAAAATCTTTTATTTCAAAATAGTATGCGTAAAATTCCTGCAGTCTTAATTAATCTAAATAAACAAGTAAATAATATAGATAAAATGAGAATATTCGAAATGCCAGTTTTTCGACAACCTCGTCAATCAACAATATATTTGATTATCAAAAGTCATTATGGATCTGAATTTGATTTAAAAGAAATGTATGGTATTTTACACGAATTAACTGACATTGCGCCGATAACAACGAGACCAAAGTGTCTATTAATATATTACAGTAAAAATGAATATTTTGAAAAAAGTTTAAAAGAAATTTTACGATATGCTTGGACGTTAAAGTTTTTAGATTTTTCTATTTTAACTATAAACAACTTAAGTAATGCCCTTCATTATACCTATAATCCGTTTGAAAAGACTTACGATATTAGTTCTTTTGAAGGAAAAAGTAACATTTTTCCTCAGAAACTGAATAACGTACAAGGATATACAGCCACCTTGCTTGCTTCTAATGATATGTTTGTTTACAGTGAAAATAGTACCAAGCAAAATAATAGTAACATTTATACTAGCGATTTTCGGTATGTGAAAACTGTATTAGATAAGCTAAATTTTACTCTGCGTTTTGTAACTGATTATACTGGGGAAGACGATATATCTGCATTATTCGAGAAAACTTTTTCAAAATTAGAAAACAATGAAATAACGATGTCAACAGTTTTATATCTTGTTAATACTTATTTATACAAGAAGGAGTTTGTAACAGGGGTCGCAGTTTCATTTAGTAAAATGATATTAATTGTACCCGTGATACCAATATCCACAGTGAATTTTTCGTTTGGTATTCTAGTTCGTATGATTGTTTTTCCTATTATCATATTAATATTTGCGATAGCAGTGCGCGTGTTAAAACTACCAGGCAAAAACTGGAAAATTTTAAAAATATTTCAAATATTTTTAGGTATTCCGACGTTAAACGTACCACAAAAAATAATCGAAAGATTTATTTTTTTGACTATTATTATTTTGTCTTTAAAATACTCTAGTTCTCTTATGTCAAGATTAACCAATATCAGACTTATTCAAGATGAGCAACATTTTGATTCCATTGAAGATTTTTTCCAATCAAAAATGACTATTTACACTCGTGATACTGCGAACGAATACGACAGCGTTGATGTGAAAAAATTGTTTTCAAGGAGCAAAAAAATACACAACCTCTTAGATTGTGTAGATTTGGTTTTGAAAAATAAAGATACAGTTTGCGTGTCAACGTACTATCTAGCTTTAGCCTTAATAAATCGTAGTCTGAAAACTCATGGAGTACCATTGATGAAGATAGCTAAGCCCTCATTTCGACAGGAGCATATAGCCTTTGGATACGAAAAAGCTTCGCCTTACGCAGAGAAGTTTGATCAGCTTCTGCAGTTCCTACAGGAATCGGGAATCCCTGACCAATGGAGATGCAAAGCCGATACAAGTAAGAGAAGAGTGGAAAATGTATCGGTGACCACGAAGGACACTCTCTTCAAGCAGCTTATTGCAATCACGTTTGTAGGATGTATACTAGCTATTCTTGTTTTTATATGCGAGTTAATATCCCATCGTCTGCAAATGCGAAGAAATAAAGTGTTTCAGTAGATGCAAGCTAATTATTATAAAGAAAAAGGCTTTTCTATTATTTGTATCGTAAATAAATTTATTTTAAATAAATCTCTTTAATAATTAAAGTGTTTTCCTTAAAATATTGACACCTCTTACATTCTGTATGAATTTCATTGACAAGGGCAAAGACTTGGGATTTAGGAGAGTTCATCCAGAACAGAGAATTGCAAAAAAGCCCGCGCGAGGAGCAGCAGAGAGCAGTAGTAGTAGCAGTAGTAGCAGCAGTAGCAGCGGCAACATCAGCAGCTACAATAACGATGGTATTATAGACATTAGGCCGTCGTCTCACTCACACCCCCCCCATCTCTCTCTCTTTCTCTCTCACTCTATCTGTCGACGTCTCGCTCGCTGGCAAATGGGCTCGCTCGGGATATATGGAGAGCAATTTGTATTCTGGTAACTTCTGGACTAGGTCACATCTATGGAGGCCCACTTTTCTGATTACCCGGTTAAACGTTTGCATTTCTCACTCGCTCGAGTGAGCCAGCCAGCGAGCCGACGGTATAGGTGAATTGGCCGCGCGTAGCCCGGCGAAGCTCGCGAGCTTTATAGCCCGTCGCCGGCTAAGTTCTGCATCGGTTCGTCGTAAGTATGTCCTTTGAATGAGAATGACCCAAAGAGGAGCTTGCGCGATGCCTGCTAGGACAAAGAGCCTTTCCATTTTTCACAATGCGCACTGCACATTTCTCAGTTCAATCTACCCGTATATATAATAATCAACTAGCTACGTATTTATATAATGTTTAATTCCACTGTTGCTTTTATTTGATCTGATCAAATCTAATCATGTCAGCAATAAAGAGTTAATCTTTCGTATATATAACAGTGACCTCAAGTATCGTAAATCGAGAGGACTGAAGACTTATATAGTAGTGAAATGTTATCAGCAGGATTTCTCTTTGCAACTTGAAAGGTTTGAAGCTCAAGCAGTGGTTGCTTAACTCTTCAGAAACAGATAAAAAACGATATCCATTTTATTATTTAAAACTTTGTCAAAAAGTATCGTACTCCAACAAGTCATGTAATAGAATCGTAATAACTTGGAGCATCATACTTATTTGAGCTGTCCCGTTTTCAATAGTACATTAGATTACATTTTGATCCAAAATATTGCAAGATTAATATCTTCAGTAACATTAAAAAGTAGTTAATTTAGCGGTATAAAAGTAATGAAACAGCTCAACAATTATTTTTAATAAGCATCCTTTTAAGGCTGATGACACTGTTACAAGCAGTGCAGTAATACACTTGCGTGATCAAAGAGCGTGGGCGCGATGCACCGGCATGGTAACATCAGTGCGACGTCATTGCAGACTAATATCGACCCAATATGAGCCTTTTAACAATATTTTAATATACCTCCAATAAAAGGAGACTGGCCAGAACATAGTAATTTCCTATATTTTGTGAGGTTTGAAATAAAAGAGAGATTATAGATTGTGCCGCAGTAAAGAGAGGGTAAGTGACAGGTAGAAAAGGAATGGCTTGTAAGGCGAAATATGCGAGCCCTCCACGATATGCAAATAATCCGAAAGGCTTCGAAAGACAGCAGCAGTCGCTTGGTTGGGCGCTAGAAGCGGGCGCGCACTCTTTGTCGTGGGCTTATCTGACTGATCTAATTGACATTGCAACCGAGCTCACGGCCGCACTTCCGAGTGCAAGATCGCTCTGTGCTGCGCTGCACCCGCTGCACGGCGCACGGGCAGAAAATTCGAAAAGCTCGGTGGCCTTGACAAGAGAGCGAGAGCTCTGCCCTGTGTCGACGCACAACGCACCTATTCCGTACTCCACTTTGCAGCGGCCGTTTTTCTATATGTTTTCTGCAAGCCTGGCCGCTCCGAGGCTCTAATTAAATTTCCTGTACGCGCGCACGCTTGCACACTGATGGTGCCGGTGGTGCACTTGAAAAAGATTTCACCAACGACGTGTGAAAATGTCTTTGTTCCAGTTTTCACTTAATACGCTCTCTGTGCTTTTAAGCGAGGACGCGAAGGACGCCTCCCTTTAAATCAAATTTCACCGTTCGACGATTATTATTCATTCGTTATTATAGATAGATTGCTTAGATGATGCAACTATAAACTAAACATATCTTTATTTCGTACTTTAGTTTTACTATATGCATCAGTTTCGTCATTTTTCTAAATTGGCATTTCAATTATTGTTGATATATGCAAATATTACACTATTTAATTTGTAAACAAAGAAATCTTATACTTGTTATATTGTTGTCAGTAAAAGTCTGTTCCTATAATAGCGTAAATAATTCTATGAAAGGTATAACTCTCGGTCGATATTACTTTTTTTGTTAGAGTGTAAAGAAGATCTATAAACATCTCTCTGAATGTATTATATATACGTAGATAGCACATATCCTTCGGAGGTTCGAGGGTAGATTAACTTTTTTTGTACACGAAATAAATGACTCATGTGACCTTGAGACTATTTGCGTCTTTTGCGAGAGACGCCCGACTTTATGTTACTCATTTGACAGGATAAAGCTCCCGCTTATTTTTCTGCCCTACTTAATTGATTAGAACTCGGTACATCTTCTAACTCACATGGTATATCAATGTTGCAGAATATTTTTTTTTACAAAGTTATGTCTCTAATTAAATGTGAAATCGCAGAAGCCACTGAAAAGGTACATCTCATTGAAGCCATTGCGCACCTCTGTGAATCGCGCCGTACGCAAAGAGGCACTCGATTGTAATTTCCGCTCTAGTTGGCGTTGATGAATTATCGATGACACTCTTTTTTTCAAGGAACATTCAGGGCGCTTCTTGCGCTCGGCGGAAAGCGATCGTAAAGCACCACATGGTTAGAGATGAGAGAGACGGCGGTAAACCACCTTGGCTTTGAATCTCTCGCTATCGTATCACATTATCTGCAACACTTATTTATTGCAGCCGCAAGGCGCTCGCGCTTCTTCCTCTTTTACGATCCATTACCGTCGCGGCTGCACGCGCGTAATCGAAAACGAGCTTTCGTCACGGAATTTCGACGCGTGAGCGAGCGAGTGCGCGTGCATCTATTATGTAAAGCCGCCGGGACATTTTGACATTCGAGTTGCGCGGTGGTGGTGGCTTGTTACGCCTTTACTCTTGATTATTGCGGAAGAATACTTTTATAATGCGCGCGCTCTCTTGCTCCCGCCGCGAGTGCTACACGAGCGTGGAAAATCCTATACGTAAGCGTTATTAATGCGGGCCATTCTTTTGCTGAAGGGTAACTACATCTTTATATCTTTGTATATGGAAAATTTATCTCAATAATAGTAAATAATTATCCTTTCTACATAAAAAAAATAACGAGAAAAACTTTATGCTGCTATCAATAACTTTTAACTTTAAAATTTAAATATACATAAGAAAGACTCAAATTATAGTTATTATTTCCCATATATGAAACTTATCAGTTATCTAGAAATCAAGTTATAGAGTTTGATATTTTAATAAGCCGGTAAATATATATTATACAAAATGCGTTTTTACTACACTAAATGTTGTTAATATGGCTTCGTTAAAAGTTCTATATTGTTATTTTTCTTATTATTAATCAATGTGTTTATTAATAATTGATTGAATCTAAATATAAAAAAATGAATTTAATTTTTGGTTCATTATTATTGAATTTGAATAGTCAGAATCTTTTATTCAATTAGTTTATATAATATATATAAGCTTTAAAGAATTTGGAATATGTTAGAGATAAAGCACCCATTCTAAGCAAACATTTTGTATACGTTCCAAATGAAAGCTTATATAAATAGCAACAGTTGTGTTTTTAACGGCCATTATAATATCTTCAATAAAAATAACAATGACGCCGAGTTGGTATAGTTAGCACCTCTCTCTCTCTCTCTCTCTCTCTCTCTCTCTCTTTCTCTCTCTCTCTCTCTCTCTTTTGAGTAGTTCAACTACTTTAATTGTTTAATCAAACCGTGTAATAATAAAAGCGTTGCCATTTAATCGAATACACGAAGGGAAACTGCTGATTCTATTCAGGCAAATTTTGACCAGTGTCGACAGTGACTAATGTATAATAAATTTTGCAATTTTATTTATCATTATTAGAAATGAAATGATGGGATTATTTGCTTCATCGAGACGTCTGCGCTTAAAGCTCTATATATAGACTTGATTATGAAATGATTATTTGTAATTTGGGAAGTTTTTTCAATTGAATAAAAATATGGCGAATAAATTGATCAGCATTTGACTGCGTATCTGCGTGACAGATCTCGCGCGCGCATCGGCTGTCAGCCGCAGAAATGCCGATCTCGCGCGCTTACGCGATCGGCGCCGCGCGTCTCTGCTTGCGGCGCATTACGCACGTGTTTGTCGATACTCACGTCGAGGACTCGCCGGTGTGCAGCTACTGTTTTTCTCGGAGCTTGCGGTTTCATCACTGCCGCTCTGCCAGCAGCACGCTGCGCCCCGCGGCACAAGGTGAGATCGAAGCCGGGCGCCGCGCTACGACAGCGAGTGCTGTAGCCGGGCCATATTTCTATCCTTGCTCAGAACTCGTCGGCCGAACTTGAGGTGTCACTGTGATTGCGAGTGCGGCATGCCGCCGACACCGGGCTTCTAGAACCTCTGGCCCGCACTGCCGATCTTCGCCGATGGCGGAGTTATCACAAAACGTCCGGGGGGAGCGCACTGTTCGAAATTGTTCCTTTGCCCGTCATTCTGCTCTCTTGCAGGGCTTTCCTGCGTGCCCACGGGCTCGATGTCAATTTACACGTACTCGAACGGAAGAGCTAAATAATCAGTCAGGGCGAGTGGCTCGCAGCGCGCGGATACGCCGGCGAAGCATCCACAGAGTGTCATTTCGAATTCGAGCTTCCGAGCGCTGCGGAGACTGGCAAGTTTCGCGAATTTCCTCCGCGTAACGGGGAGTTGAAAAAGCCTCGACGACTTTTCCTTGCCTCCGACGGGCCGTCGACGACGAGCAAGGATTAGCCAATAAAAGTGTCCGGCACGAACGGAGGGATAGTTGGCACTGACAGATCTAACTATTTCATTGAGCAGAGCTTCTGCTCTGCGCGCGTATGTCGTGGGCCTTCGCACACATCATGTGTGTCCACACGCACTCCCTCGCACACATACGCGCGAGCATTCGCACACGCTCTCGACTAAGCGCTCGGGCTCGGCTTTAGAGAGTGCATGCGTGTGCTGCACGCGCTAAGCTCGCGAGCGCCGTGAGCAAGAGAGAGAAAGAGAAAGAGAGAGATGTATATATGGCGCGGGAGGTATATAGCTTACAGTGCGGTCCACGTGCGTGAATGGACGCGTAATAACACACCACACGGGCAAGAATCGACGATTACACCGCCGCCGCTCTCGTCCGATCCGTACGTACACACGTACAGACCACTCCACGGATGTATGTATACGTATGGAGAAGATTAGGGGGAGGCGGGGGGTGAGTAATCGCTTGACGGAGAGACGAAGAGAGAGAGAGAGAGAGAGGATTAGTTATATAGCGGATCGGCTCTCGCAGTTTGGCGCTCTGACGAACGCTTCGCGTGATGATATATCTAGCTACTGTAAGAGCACTGTTGAGCATCTTTTTCGTTCGAAGACCATGGAGGTTTTAACGTTTATTTTACTACTGAAAACTTGTTCCCCAACTCACTCTCACCCAATTATGAAAATAATCGTTCACGTTACTCCAAGTTATTTTTTTTTTTTTTTGTCACTATTATTTACTGATTTTTTCGATATGTAAAATTTACATATACAAAAATAGAACGTTACACTCACAAATAATTTATAGTATTCCTCTTCGAGGTGACGGTTAGCATATATTAAAAAAAAATGCACAATAAATGTGTTCGCATTGTCATAGTATATATTTTGCATGTAAGCTTCAAGACAAATATCGTTATGTTAAACGAATCCCATATACGCTTTGTATTTTCTTGAAGGGCTTCAGCTATCGTCGCTACACTTATACCACTTATTTTCTCATGTATTTAGTGGCGCTACTTGTCGCTTAACACGACGATTACAGGAACATCTCTTATTAATAAATTACACTTAATATGTCATAAGCAACTGAAAAATGTTTATCAAAATACCTATAATTACAAGTTCATGACTTTTTCAATGAAAATAATTATTTTCGTAATTCTTCAACTAATTTCATTTGTCTTAAAACATTTAATTAGCCTATTCAACATTTTGATAATATTTACTAAAAGAATCAAGCAAAACCTTTCGAATAATTTTATAGATCTATTTTTGTAAAAATGATCATAAAACATTTTATAACGCAATTTAGAAAATAAATAATAATTGTTTGACTTGTTAAAAGTATAAACATGTTAGTGTTATTTTTCAATTTTGAAATTTTGATCGCGGATAAGTTTTTTTAATTTAAAATATCTTATTAACACATAAAACAATATCGGTCATATCAAAGAAATAACCAGTATTTCATCATGCGTTTATTAGGAGACACGTTACTACCTTCCAGACATGGATGCGGCTCAAACATTGAAATATGTTTTAGATACAATTTAGCTACAATGTTCTAAATCATATGTTCACAATCTAGTGAAAATTTCTATGTAGGAATCCGTAGTTTTTTTCAAAATACTTTGAATAATCGAATTTTTCTAGTACTACAAAAAAGAAGTAGTATACTATTTATACAAGTATCATCTTTGGGATGTATGTGTAACGTGTTTGAATTGGTTGTTTTTTTCTCAAGATATGAGCTACTCAAAATATGAAATACACGTAATTCGATTTTTTCGAACGTTTCTTCTATTGATGTTAACTCTGCAAAATTACAAAACTAGATATAAAAAATCTTTAATTTGAGCTTTAGCTCATTGAAAAATATTATTTCCTTCATATGTTATAAATAATCATAGACACGATATGTTCAGACTATAAATAATCATAAACACGATATGTTCAGACACCAGGAAATGTTCATAAATATTTCCCACGAAATCGTTTAGAAGACAAAATTTATACTAATTTTCATGTGAAAAATCGTTGATTTCTCATATCTTTAACCTTTAGTTCACCGGCATTCCAAGTGTCAAAATGTATTTTAATTAAAAGTGCCCAAACTTGTTTCTTCAAACCGATATATCGACTTTCAGGCAATCTAAAGGTTCAAATAACATATTTGAGATTAGGTAAACTAAAGGCAATAAGATTCGTTTTGAAATACCAGAAAGCGTTTATCGAAACTTCAGCAAAATCAGTTTTCCAAAAGTAAAAAAATTTCAAAAAAGTTTTTGAAAAAATGAAATCAAGGGCCTGTAAATGAAAAGGGAACATAACGTGTGTAAACTGAATAGGCAATGTCTCCCTTTTGTTATCAGGCCCTCAATTGTATCATTTGAAAATTTAATTAATAGGGTATTTTTATACTATTGTGGAGAGATGACTAACTACTTTTTTCTAAACTTTGTGATAGAGATATACGTTTGTACTCCACGGCTATGTGAAGTATCGACACAAGTCGATTTCAGACCTATTTTCACTGGACTATATATTACCGGTACTTAAAATTTCATTATTTTTTCCACATGTTAACAAAATTTTTAGAAAAATGTTTATTTCAGCTACTATGAAATTGCATACCCGATTAAGTTTTTGAAATAAGTAATCAATAAAAATGTCAAAAATTGAATAGGGTATACTTGATACCATTTCGGGGCGCCCGAAAGAACTTTTTTTTCTAAAATTTTTGTTTAATGTGAACAAAATAAAATTGGTGTCGGTAAGGTAGGTATTCATGTCGGTACTCTATAAAATGTTATATAGTAAACTAAAAAATAAAATAATAATTACATAAAAATTTTAAATAAAAACATTTTCCAAGCGTAAAATTTTAGTTTTCAATAAATAAATATAAAAATAGAGAAATATAAATAAAAACAACTACGTATTTCTTCATAAAATTATTTGCTGTACATGAATGCACCATTTAGAAATTTTAATATCGACATCTTTTTTTTTAATGATTTTAAAGATATACGTATAGTGTGAAAACGTATATCTTTTAATTCTATACGTCATTTCGACTAAATTTTCTAAAATGCATTCTTTAATTTTATAATTGACTATTACTAAAAATTTAAATAGTCAAACACAAAAGTAATAAAAATGTGTTGCTAAAATTTAAAATTAAGTATGTAATAATAAGTGTTCTAATTTCTAAGTAATAATTAGTATATTACATATAGTATACCCTCTATTTTTAGCATCTGCTAGTATACATTTCGATTTTATTTACCCGTAACTCTCCCTTAATAAGGTCGCAGAAGTAACTATCGAGTGAAACAGAGCCATGAAATAGAAAATTATTGCTAGGACAAATTTAAAACCCGACGTAGGGCTCAAGGCTTCTGACTATCTCAGATAATTTCTCTATCAGACAGTTAAACGGTAGTGTATAATAATAGAATGCGCCCAGAGGGATAAAGAAACTCTGTTAATAATCTGTCGCGCGCATTTACCGCGTGATATATCATCGTTCGTGCGCGTCACGCATCATAGAACAAACGCGTAAGCATAATGTAATGTAATCACGCTCACTCGACTTTTTCCTCTTGTCTCACTGACATTGCTCCTCTGCGAACGTCTCTCTCCGGCGTTGGCGAATTCAGATTTGCACCGGTGTTTCTATTTTTAGCAAGGCGCACCGAGCTTTTCTGTGAACAAGCACTCGCTCACCGTCCCATTGGGGTGCAGCTATGATTACGAAATGGGTAATGTAAATGATTATTCAAACTCTTCTCGTTTCTTTCTTTTCTGTAACAAATTCTGTATTTAAATTCAATTGAACTCGAATTATCGAGCTGGCAAGTGTGCCTTTTGAATAGTATAACAAGTAATACTTAGATATAAGTACAGTAGATAAACAATTATTTACACAATCACTTAATAATTATAAAATAATTCTCAAAATTTTAAGTCTTTTGATAATCAAACAATGCCACAAAATTAATACCATGATTCCCTTGTTTTTTCTTGACATCAGATACTACGACCATCGGCTTTTCTTTTTGATCTTGTGTAATAATTGCCTTTGTGCTGAATGCTTTGTATACAAGGGTCGTACAAAAACCTAATGCAGGTTAATCACTCTCTTTAAAATATATACTATGTAGATATGTCGTAGTTTTTAATAAATTTTTGGAACTTTCTTTTTTTTTACTTGAATAATTTGACTTTGTTTACACGTTTAATCTCCAACATCAGAGTCTCCATCACCAATAGCATTAAGTATATGAAACGCTATACCAAGTAAAGCTGTACCGATTAAGTCACCGGCAGCAGTCAAATATGGAATGGCAGAACTGTCTGGATCCATACCTCTGATCCACATCCAAACGACCATTATTTGAGCAATATATAGTAAAATAACAACCTAGAATTGTAAAGAAAATAATTTTCTTACTTATATGGAAAATTATAATTTTGTTTTTTAGTATTTGGGTGAATTAGAAAATGAAAAATAATCCATTAATTTAGTATAATTACCTGCAAAAGCGCAGCGATTAAGTAAATTGTCATAAATATAGGCGTAAAAGACGTGTGCCCAGCTTGTAAACAACTTATTGTATAACTAAAAATTAAGTGACCAGGAATGACCATCATTAAAAGTACTCTAGCTGTCCTTGAATGACCACCTAAATACAAAATAAGGATGAAAAACTTTATTAAAACGAGCAAATACATAATTTAAATAAGTTATATATTTGTATTACCTGACGCAAAAAATACATGGAAAGGACTGACACATACAATAGGCACTTGATGAACACCACTACTTTCTTGCTTGTGCAGTGATGTAGAGATCCGACTAGCTTGGACCGCGACAAGATTACCTCCGACTCCGTTAATGACAAGTTGAAAAACGGCAATACCTTTGTAACTTGAAATTGTATAGTCTAGGATCAAACCACCGGCACTAGAATATTAAAATTTTAATTTTAACAATAGTTTAAGGATAATGTATTCTACAAGTACTCAAAGGAGATGATTTTTGACAAAAAGATGAGTACAAGAATCACGTTTCGCCCGCCATTAGAAAATAGTAACTTTGAATATAAGGTCATATGGTAGGATTTTGTGTTTAAGTATCGAATTTTTTTTTTTCGTTATTGTTGACGTTGAAAATTTGATTAATTGTAAAACGTAGATATACATTTTTTATAATATTTATTTACATAACAAGTATTTAAAAAAAAAATTAATTAATGATCAATACCTGCTTATTAGCATGGCAGATATCACAGGTGTCCAGCCATGGTCTAAAACTTCCCTGGTGAAAGGATTTTTGTATGCTATGTACCCCCAGACAGGAGTAGCTAAGACGCAACAAACTATCACAGTTGGTGCAATCCATGACGCAGTTCCTAGAAATAAATTAATATTTTATTTTATTTATTTTAGAAAAATAAGAAAATGTTAAGAATGTTAACAAACTGTAATCTAAATTTTAATATAAGTATTTATCATATATCATTGCTGAAATTACCAATTGAATTGTATAAAAGTGATGATATCCAAGAAAGTAAAGCTAAAGTAGTCAAATCTCCTAAGGATGCAGCAATTGGTGTTGCAACATTATCAGGATTGATGTTCATGCGTCTTGAAAATAGAATTACAGCGACCATAATAACACCAAGTAGAAAACTGGCAATAGATGCTGTTAGTAATGAACTGGCACAAAGAACCATTCCATGATGAATATCAAAGTGTGCTTCAGGTATCCATCCAAGAATTACTGCTGCTAGAGATGCTAACATCCCAACAACCATGGCTTGACATTGTATTAAAGCTAGGTTTCCAACAATTAAACTCCACTGTTGTTTTTTTGTATCCATATGTCCAAGATTAGCTTGAGTAGAAAGGCGAGATGCTAGAGTCATTTCTAAATTACCTTTTAAACCCAATAAGGCTGGAACTAGAATGTAAACTTCTGATACTTCTTGAAATACTGGCCAATGCTAAAAATAATTTGAGAAAAAAAACATCAATTATATAAAATTTTTTAAAAATAAATTAAATGTTTATTAAATCTATCTTATTTCATTCCTAAAACACTTTTTTTCTTAAATATGAAATTCAATCTACCTGAACTACGTCAAGAAGTAAACTGGCCGCAACCATTCCAAATCCTGCGAGTAAAAATGGAATGAACATTTGGATAGAAATAGACCAAACATTTTCATCATCTGCTGATACATCAGTATCTTTTGAAATGCTTACATCTTTGGGAATAGATGTATTATTATTTGATAATGAAGAAGATATCAAACATTTAGTATCAAGCTCATCGCTTTCATCCTCTGAATCGAATTCCAATAACTCCATCCTAACGTCGGCCAGGTCATGACCAAGCGGTTCTCCACTGCCCGAGCCCACCATTTTTCTTCTAGACTTAGAAGACTCTTTTCTTTTGGATTTTCTTTGACGTAGTTCACTTGTATCTGGTTTATATTTTGTTTTAGATTCTGCATTGTGCATTCTAATGTCCAAAAGGCCACTAGTTACCACAAAATTCTGTAAATAGAAAAATATTTAATATTGTTTTGAGTATTGATTTAAAAAATTAGTGCGATAAATAATAATATAAATTACAGAAGTAAATCAACAAAAGATATATAGCTTTACTCAATAATTAAAAAAATAACAAATCTAAAAACTTAATTTCTTCATTGTTTAATAGACCTAAAGAAATGTTCAATTATGAAGATATTAATTTAATTGAATCTTATTTAGCTGCATTAAAGTTTCTTTGAGCATACACAATGGTTTGATTCACTTTTCCTATTCCTATTAGTATTCTATTTTAGATAATTCTTTTTTTAATCTACTTAGAATAGCAGCAGCCAGAATGCAACATACAACTTGCAGACATTAACTCAATTCAAATATAGAACTTAGAATGTAAGCTCTAAATTGGCTTTGCCAACAAAAGAAATCTCCTCACTTTAAAAGCTTGGGTTTGACCAACACAACTAAAAAGTCATTTGTGAAAAAAGAAAGATTATGTGACAAAAAACAATGATAATGGCTTTGTTCTTTTATCACTGATATACCATCTCGTAAAACTTTTAACGTATCGCACATATACGTGATGCAAACATGAATACGACCTTGCGAACGGAAAACATTGCATTTACTTGGCGTTTATATTTACGTAGAATATTTTTTGCGAGTTTCATTTTTTACATCGAGAAAACGAAATATTTATAAGAAGTGGTTCGCCATTTCCGCTTAAAATTATCGTTATCTCGCGTACTTGTACTCTGTATTTCAATCTGTTATCAGAAAAGTTTACTCCGAAATTCGTCAGTTAATTAAATGACACATTGATGGCAAAAAAAAAAACTCATCAGTGAATGAAAATCTAAGCTGGTCATCACTATAAGAATGAAGTCCCATTAGAAAGGTTAACGTCCAGTTTTTTCTATAAAGAATAACGCATGCGGGGAGTTAATCGGGTTTTAATGGTGTCCAGTGATAAGACACTTGTGGAGTCAGAACTGTCGTTATTCGACATATCAACGATGGATATCCCTTATCGCGCTTACATTCTCACTTCTCGGTGCAACTCGTTGAAAGATGCGATAAGGTAAACAAATAAACCCGTGGCAATCTATACGGCGTAAATTCCAAACCGCTGAAGCGGCCACGGCGAATAATACCGTCTGCCCGGTAAAGAGGTTATGCGCAGCGGCGAAATCACAACACAGTGTAGGTAGATATAGGCACCTTTGAGCGTTACGAGCGAGCGGAGAGAAACAAAAAAAAAAAAAAAAAAACAAAAAAAAAACCGGTGTTCGCCGCTGAAAACCACTTTGCGTTGCGACTGTCGGAGCCTCGAGCTTGGAGAGTGAGAAAGAGAGAATAAACAGCTGCTCTCAATCAGGCGCCTATTACCCACCACTATGGCAATTTGGGAGCGGCGCGCTCTCCGACACACACCTAGTTCAGTCGTACACACTCACCTCGATCTAGCATCTCTCTGCCCGTCGGCGATCGTCGCGTCGAGACAACGGGCCATGTGGGCGAAGGAAAAAAGGAAATCTTTCTCGGTCTGCGTGCGGCTGTGGGCTGCGGCGCGCGCGGCACGGAGCAGACGCCCCCCGCGTGTGCACGCGTACCAGTCACACACACACGCACGGCTTGTGTTTACACCTGGCGAGAGGTTAGGAGCCACTGCGCGTCGTCGTCAGCCTGGCTCCGCGGGCCTCCCACAAAAAAACAAGCACGCGCGCGCGGGCTGAACTCGTGGCACCGCATGCGCACACGCGCTCCGTGTCGCGGGAGGAAGCGCAGCGAGCGACGAGATGAGCACGACGGCGGGTGGTGGCCGCTGCGCGCGCTCATCTTTATCTATACGTCTCTTACACACTCGCCTGCAGTCTCTTGTGCGCTTGTATAGGTATATATAGGCATGTTATGTTGGTTTTACATTGAGCCAAGTTCTGCCAATACTAGCTTTATCTGTCAATTTTTCTCCGATTGCAAGAAACAAAAGATGAACGGGGTGGGGAGTGTTGAGTCGACAGGTTTATTTTTAAACCGCTTAATTTGCACAACTACCTACACGCTCACAACCTGCTTATACCGCTCCGTGACCGAAGAGAGAGATTGGATTTATCGAATGCACGTGACTGTTATGTGAATACATGGATTACCAATGTATCTTATCGTGTTTTTTAATCAAAGAAAAGAATGAGCAATTACCTATATTTAACGAGTTCTCTCTTGTCAAACTCAAGGAATCGTGTTCTATTTAAATATCTTTAATAAATACTTATTCCTTACGAAAAATTCCTACTTTTATTAAAATAGTTTAATATATCTCGGTTTATATATATATATATATACACATTTAATAACGATATTGCAAAACTAATGACATTAATATGTTTAAATCCCTGATAATTCCATTGGGTTTAAGTATCGGCAAAAAAATTACTTTGTCAAAAAGTGTTATTGATTAAGGCCATAATCGGATAAGTTCTAACATATTTATTGTCTCTTGAGGTTTACTTTCCTAAGTTGGCAGCTAGACACTAGCCACAAATGTCAATTTAAACATGAATTAAGCCTTTCTAAGAAAAACTATTTTCAGTTTTGGAAAAACTATTATTTCAAAAATAAATGTTCCTTAAATAAAACATTGTTGCATTTACAAGTAAAAAAATAGTCATGCTCAAATATTGACTTCGATTAAAACAGGACGAAAAAAAAAGATAAACCGACTATAGACATTTTTGTGTCGTTGCAGAAGCACACACAGGATTTTTTTTAAATTAATATGTATACATATTCAGAAGTACATCTTCTCTATATGAATGACATTTTCTTTATTGAAATACAAATATGCCTCTTTCTGCTCTTGTAGATACTTAAAATGTATCTATTCTGTTGAGAAAGTCGTATACAAATTTTTTACGCGAGAAAACGATTATATCTCAAATTATTTTCGAAAAAGCAACATGAAAATTCGCTTCTTATTCCAATAACAATTCATACATGGCGACAACGAATTAAATCACTATCAAATGTGTTGAAGGAATATTTTTTATTATTTTTTTTTAATATGTTTGTGATTGCCAATTTTTTTTTTAATTATGAAAAGTTGAAATTCAATATATTTTTAAGTTAGATGATTATCAATTATAAATCCTATATACCAATTAATTTTAAATAGAAGAAAAATTATATTAAACATTTTTTACAATATTTTATGTATGCAAAAAAAATTTCATTAACAATAAGAAACTTTGATATGTGCTAGGGCAAGGTGGGGCGATATGGGTTTTTGTGATATTTAAAAAATGAGAAACTATTTTACGCTGCAAATTTTTTTGGTAACAGTCGAGTATAAATAATTTAAAAAACAAAGTACCTAAATGTGCCCCACTTGGAAATCTGTTAGCAATATGGTCACCTGACTTCATTTGATTTACATGGGGAAACCTATATCGCCCCACCTGCAAACCACATGGGGCGATATGGGCTTTCCAGTGATCGCCTTCGTTATAATAATACATTTCAATATATTTGCATTAAGGGGGCCAGCCTGAGTTAAAGCCTCGAAAAATTGATTTTAGTATAATTAGTCAGGTAATTATTGATTCAAATC
>UXGD01002497.1:0-25713 GCA_900474315.1 Torymus auratus | reverse complement strand
TCTAACAAAAATGTTTTCATTTATGTTAAAAACCTTTTTTCCTGTCATATCAGTTTTCAGATTAGAATATGTAAATAAATTTTTGTAAAAAATGTTCATAGCTTTAGGTCTACTAGATCGCTTGAGCCACCTTAAAACATATTTTCAACATGTTCTTATGAAAATTTAAATTTTTACCATTACAAAGCTTCCTTTAGGAAACAAAATATATGTTTCAAACTCTACGTACTTTGTACTAATAAATTAAAGATTGAATAAAAAAATTGAAATAAGTTTTTATTTTGGGTCAAAATAATTAACATATTCGAAAAATGAAATAAAATATTTTTATAAAATTTAATAATTTAAGTAAGAAACTTAATTAACACGAGTTTTAAAACCTAATTAAACTGGGATCTATAAGTTATGTTACCTATAACACTGATGCAGAAGGAAGAGATAAGGAAACAAAATTTTTTAAAATTGGTGGAAAATATTTATTCCTCAGCAGCAGATACAATGACGGTCGTCAAAAGTCCATAAAAAATCTTTAGCGCTAAATGCGACATTGCTCTTCTGCTGATAAATAAATCCAGCAGCAATTTTGATGTTTAGTCGAAAAGACCAAAGCCCATGTCTTCATCTTCAGACTCTGATTCTTCCTTAGCGGCCTTCTTATCCTCTGTAATTAAAAAAATAATTTTATCAATTTAAATTTGTTTAAATTATACTCATAGAGTGTAAAATTTTTAGCAATCAGTTATAAATATTACAGCACAACGACTCAGTCGAAAGATGGTATAGAAATAGATACATCATTTAGTAGAATTTTAATTTACAGAGTAAATGAATAAGTTTTAACAAATTCATTTTAACTTCATAAACTATTAAATAATTATTGTTAACTTTTATTTTGTGAGCATTATTAATATTATACATAGAACTTCTAATCATGAACATGAATTATATTTAAAATTTTTTTTGAAAAGTCAGAAAGGCAACTTTACGATAGTTTAAACATACTAAATTATACTTATTTCAGTGAATACATATTCAAAATTAACATGTGCTTTTTTAAATATATTGTAAGATTTGTTGAAAAATATTGAAACATTTTACAAATTACTACTATTGCAGTACTTAACGTAATTGAACCACTTTACTGATAAAAGTTTTATTTTTTCTCTTCAAATAACACTTTATAAGATAAAAGTAAAAATAATGTTTAATAGTAGTCAAATGAAAATAATACTGACCCTTCTTCTCCTCAGCAGCAGCTGGGGCAGCACCACCAGCGGCAGCTGCGGCGGGAGCAGCAGCACCACCAACTGGCATTGAGCAGAGCTTCTCACGGCCTATAAAATAAATAAAAAATAAATTATGTACCTGTATAATAACTTATAGATTATTGATTTGATAAATGTTGTGCAAACAGGATGAAACATACCCTGAGCAATCACTTCCTCAATGTTCTTGCCATTGAGTTCAGTGATGACTTTCTTCAGTTTCTCGGCATCGACTTCGATACCGACTGAAGAGAGGATCTTCTCGATGTCAGTCTGGTTCGGGGTAGCCTTACCACCGAGGATAGCCAAAAGGTAAGCGGCCACGTAACGCATTCTGAAAAAGATACACAAAGTGCGCTTTTAGGTTAAAATTCTTTAACGACCAAACGAATTTCATATAAAATTTCAAAATTCTTCAGTTAAAAGTTTGACATCACAACGCTTCAGTCGAAAGATGGTGTAAATTTAATTCATCATTGTATTTTACATTATTTAAACGTTTATATCAACAAGTACGAAACGACACAGCATGGACAACATTGTCGGTATACCACGCGACCACTATCATCCACTTGCATCACTAATTATTTTTATGCAATTTACGTATCCGGCGATTAAATTTAATTATTTATTTGTTAAAGGAAACGTAGTAACAAATATTTTTTATCATTTTAACTTATTTTCACTTACTTTAAGTCTTGAACGACACGAAACGTGCAGACCGCTAAAGTACAAAAACGTTCGTACCCTCTGGTTGGGAACAAAATGGACGAAGCATTAATTGCGCACTACTGACAATGGCTCGGTTCAAAATTTCCAGTGATAAATATCCCTAGTGATAAAAATTTCTCTAGAATGCATGGAAATAATGTTGTACTAAATCAATACAAATAAGTATTTAAATGAATTAACAAATTTATTTATTTTATCTGTAATGTTAATGCTTTTATCATAGTAAAAGATTTTTTAATTTTTATTATGTTTTTTTCTATCTATATTACACATTTAAATAAAAATAATTAATATTTTTATGTAAAATTTAATGCATTATTGAATATAATGAAATGTTTGGTAAATTTGGAACTTTGAAATACTTAATCTTTTTCAAAATAAATTGTACAGAAAATACGTTTTTCAAGCATATCCTTGTTTTGGTAGCATTGATAAAGCAACGCGCAGACGCGTGCATCATTTGCCGCGATAACGGTTATTTGAAATGTTTTTGAATGCCCAACAATCGCGACCCGTGCACGTATTTTGTGAACAATCATACGTTTATTATAAGAAGATTATAAGAAAACATTAAATGAGTTTAAAAAACTCAGTTAAATAGTGAATAGTGAGTGTGAGACAAAGTTGCTAAAATGAGGAAAAGTTCGACGACAACAAGGCGTCGATCCTCATCGAATCCTGGCAGATTTTCACAACAAGATGCAGACAGAAATTCCATGAGAATGGATCCACGAAGGCAACAAACTTCAAAAGGAAAAGATGGTAATTATGGCAATCAAGATACAATGATTCCAAAGCCAAGAATACGTAGCTCTTCATCTGATAGACTCAGTGGCATGCGCAAGTCTAATCTTCGTCCTACTACAGGTAATCTATTTTCTTTGTGTATAGACTAAATGGGTTGTTAAAACAGTATATTAAAAGATACATATATTTTTAAGGTGCAAAAACCTCTTTAGGGCAGTACACTACAGGATCATCTGCTATTTCACCTATGCCCAACACTCGCTTTACACATGGAATTGAAAGGCCTAGTAGACCATCAACTATTGATCCCAGTAATAGAGGTAGAGCATCCTATAATGATCCATCCAATGTAGCTTCAAAAGGGTATATCACACCTATGGCTAGTGGGTCACGTCATGCACCTTCAAGTGATGGTAGAAGTGTGAGGGCATCGTCTGCAGAGAGAGCTAGTGCACTTGCTCCAAAAGGTCCTAAAAAAGATGGCAGGCCACTCAACGATAAGAATTATCAAAATGAAATGCTAAGTAAGATTGATAATTATTTTCACTCTATTGGACAGAGTACAATTTTGAATAGCAATGGAAGCATTAAGCCTCTTACTTTAAAAATATTTGTTGAAGCAACAAATTTGTTAATTAAACTTCTTGATATGAAGCAGTCACTGACTGCAGCCAATTATATTGAAGAAATACCAAAAATAGCAAAAAAACTCCATTACCCAGGACTGATGAATAAGTCTTGGCTAAAAACTGCAAACACAATGCACTCATGGCCTCATGCCATTGGATGGATTTGTTGGCTCGTTGAATTATGTGAAGTTAAAGATTTAGCTAGTGAAATATTTACTCTTGAAAGATTGCCTATCATAGGTGAATCCGAGGAAGAAAAAGAAAATCACAGAAATACTTTTTTCGTAATGATTCAATGTTACAAAGCATGGAATGAAGAAAAACCCGAAGAAGAAGAAAGAATTATACAACAATTTTTTCAAGAAGAAGCTGAAAGAAGAGGTATCAATGCGCAAAGATATGAGCAAATACAGTCAGAATATCAAAAAGTTCAAGAAAACTTAGAAAAAGAACAAGAGAAAACTAATAAAACTACAGAAGAAATAAATGAGTTGCAACAAACTTTAAATAATATGAAAGAAGATCGAAATAAACAAAAGGAACACCTTATAGAACTAGAAAAATATATTGAAAAAACAACTAAAGATATTGAACAGCTCGACAAAGATACAGTTTCGTTTAGAAAAGATATTGAACAACTTGAATGTACCAAAGAAGAATTAAATGGCAAAATAAAGCAGCAGCCAATGTCTGTTACTGAAAGAGATGAAATAGTTAAAGCATGTACTGAACAACAAAATTATATACAAAATTTTGAAGCTCATCTAGAAGAAATTAAGAAAGAAGCATACTCTTTGGATATGCGTTTAGTTTCATCAAATACAAATCTTGTGAAAACCATATTAGCATATAATCAAGCACTTTTTATACAACTTTCTGATGCTAATATTAATATTGATGAACTCTTGATGCCAGAAAATGGAATATGTGAGGCTGATTTTTTGAATAGACTAGAGGCCAAAAAGACTTTAATGAATGTTTTTATGCAGGAAAGGAGTAAAGAATTAAAAAAGAAAACTACTTTATTAGAATCTCATAATACAGAAATAGAAGCAATGCAAACTAAAAGAGATGCACTCTCAGAAAAGGTGGAGAAGAAGAAAGCCTCAGAAGAAAAACGTAAACAAGAGCTGAAAGTTAAAGAAAATAAAAAACGGGATGAAATAAAAAAATTACACAACGTTACTACAGAGGTAAATGAACTAGTTACTAATGCATCAAATGAATTAGACACAGTTAATCAGCAATTGGGAGATGCAGTAGATAAAAGAGAAGCAGTTCTGAGAAAAAATGTTCATTTACAAGACTCTGCTAAAACATTATTTACCCAAATGAATAATATTTTTGATGAACATAGAGGTAAACTTAGAAAAACACTTGACATTTATTTAAGTAAAATTTAGATTTTTTACATATAATATATATTTAATTAGTCGTAATGTGTAAATTAAATAGTGTAAAGTTATTATAAAAATAATATTCGAGAATCTAAAATTAATCTAGCCCATAAAAATTGTTTAATATTTTTACATTTTATGAATTAATTAAAACTTAAATTAAAAATGTAACTACTTGTTATTTTTACAATGGTTAATAGTTGTAATTGTACAGATTTACTACAATTTATTTTTATGTAAATACATGTATTTTTGATTTCAATATAAATTTATACACTTTGATTTTAAAACATAAGTCAAAATCTTATTGTTGATATTTATTTATATAATTAATACCTACATAAAAATGTAAAATGATTATAAATTGAATTTTCATAACATTTTTATAAAACCTCATTTCACATTTACAAATAAGTCTTTATTACAAATACTTAGCATTAGAAATCTATAAACAATAAAATACATCTTTTGTTTCTAATTATGTACAAAATTTTAACAGAGTTTAGATTTCAATTCTTCAGCTTAATTAGTTTGTGTTGATAACTCTTAAAAATAATTTGGTTTAATAATATCAATTAAATATTGACATTTACTAGTAGAAGGTATCCGTTAATTCAGAAAAATTTTTATAAATAATGAAAATTATTCAAAAAATTTAATAATTATAACAATATTGTCAGAAAAGAGTTATAGTAAACTATACATATGATAAGAAAAAGTACCTAAAATAATATTTTTTGTTACATACAATCAGAATTTTTCTTCATTATTTAAAAGTGCTAAATAAAATTTGTTTTCATCATTATAATAAAAGCATTTTATGTTTTAAGAATAGACTATATTCAAACCAATTTTTCAATACTTTTTAAGTTTCATGAAAATGAACGTCATGCATACTTATAATATTTATCTAAAATTAATCTTTTTATTTCATTCTGACATACATATAAAACAAATGTATTTTTTGATGAAATTAAATATTTTTAATAGAATTATCTACACTAATTAATTATTTTTCCTCTTCTAATATTATTTCACACTCTAAAATTTTATTCACATTTGTCATCATTGAAGAAAGCATTAGCTAAAGAAGAAAAATCAACACTTCCAGTTCTCAGTAAACACTCGACTGAAGAACGGCCTTTTGCAGTAGACAGGAGAAAGTAGCATTAACCTCTTGGCAGAGTATTTCAGCAATATCGTCGCCTAAGGCTGCCTGGGCCGTACTTACTCTTCCAAGCTGTACGAGCAGGTCGATTGCCCCATCTACGAGCGGTGGAAAAGCAAAGCTGATCCTCGTCAAAGAGGGTAGAATGGGCATGAATAACGAAACACGATCTTTGGAGGGTAGAGCACCCAGAAGCGTGCCCAGGGTATTGATGGCTAGTCGACAAACGCCTAGTGCTTTGGGCAGCGCGTACTGAACGGCTAAGTGCGAGACGAGGTCAACTGCAAAAACTTGCTTGTCCAACTCTGGCTGTGCCATCAATTCGGGTATCCAATCTAGACATATATGCATCGATGGGATTCCAGCTACTGTCACTGGAATCAGTTCCCGTGGATAGCCCTATTTTTTCGACAAAAATTTAAATTTATAAATTTTATTTTGTATTTTATATTTGTCGACATAATTTAATTATTCGTAAAATTTTTAATTTACCTGAAAATGAACTAATTTTGCAAGAGAAGGATCTGCTATAAATACTTGGTGGAGATAAGAGCAGACAACACTCCTTATTTCTCTAAGAGACCACATTTGTCCAGCAACTGTCCTATCCTCTTCTGTTTCGAGACATGCTTCTAGCAATATTTGTACAGCAGCACTCTCTTGACCGGCAATGAGAGCTGTTTTAAGTTCTTCTCTTTCTACTTCACTGGTCAACTGTCCAGTTTTTTCGGTCAGTGGTCTGTCTTGCATATGCCTTGACAATTGTGATCTAGATGCTGCTAATGTTGCTTGTAAAATTCTGAAAATATAATCATCATAATCAAGAAGATGTCCATCATTAACTATTAATGAAATTAAAATTATGAAATGATCAAATACCTAAGTATCACGTATAAAACCGGTGCACAGCGAAATACCCTCATGTCACAGCGTAAAACTTGAAGAGGATCTAGGACAATGTTCTCTTGTGTAAGGAAAACATTTGATACTGGTGAATTGTCTATAAATAGTGCATTTATTGAAAGTACCCATAAACAGCGAGGTAAAACTGTATTTAGCCTTAACCATACTTGCTGATATAATTCTGAAATATTTGAAATTTAAATATTAATAATTTTCTAAAATGATAATTCTTATAATAAAAATAAAAAAAATATCATACCTTGTATATACCTAGGTACTTTTTCATGCAAAATCTTTTTGAAGTGTTGTATAATAGTTTTAGCATACGGCCAAATATCTGTAGGCTTCATTGACATCAATTGTCTCAGTAGCATGCCTGTTCTGGAGGGACAACTCTGAATGTAATCGAAGGCTTCTTTGATTGTTGAATCGTTAACAACGACTGTTTCGTGGTTCTTAATTTTGACGTTATCAACGTTTATTGCCTCGTCGTCCAACCAGTCGTCTACAAGCGATAAATGTGGAAAATGCGTTGCTAATAACCTCAGCAAGGGCGAAAAAAGTCCAGCGTAATTTGCTTGGTCCCTCTGTACCTGCTGAAGCAGATACTTGATCGGTAGTTCGGACAAAAATTCGGTTGAATATGATTTCACCTTGCGATTTTGGATTATGAAAGTGTGCATATTCGCCAATCTCACGTCTTCGTATAACAATAAATAGTAAAGCAGTAATAACTGAGACGTCACAGATGGTTTAGCATTGTTGATAATTTCACAAATATCCATCTCCATGCTATCCTCCAAACGTGTCGTCTTTCTCCTTTGATCGAAATTGGCGCCGAAAACGCTATTTTGGAAAACTCGTCTGATTTCATCTTCCGTAATCGGTTTATTTGTGTGCTCGATAGCTTTGTTATTCGTGGATAGGATCGAATTGACGTAAACTTCAACAAGAGCAGGTAAAACAGGATGCAATGGAGATACACTATCGCATATTTGCCGATAAATCCAATTTTTAATTGGCACTTTGTGTTTAGCAAAAGCTCGAGATTTGAGAAGTTGGTGTATACAATGAACAGGCAAAAATCCTGGAATATTGGCGTTTAAATGAGCTGTGACAGGAACTTTTACGGCGTGTGATGTGACGACCTGTTCTGTAAATATATCCTGCATGAAAATCTGTTTCATTCGCGTAAGATTGTTTGGCCTTATGGGTATTTTCATGCCGAGAGTTGCACACACTAACTCACAGATAGCCGAAAGTTGATTACTATGAAAATGAATTGCCATAAGCAACAACATTTCACCAAAACTGGCAGAAACTCCACTTGCACTCTCAAAGTAAGCCTCTTCACGAACAAGCCACTGCACCCATTCAATACAAGGCTTTTCAAGATTGTGGTGACCTATGAGGGAAGGACAAGCTATAAGCATACATAAACCCAATGAAACAAATCTAACTCCGGCTGGTGAAGGAGGTGGATGCGATGTTAAAAGTTTAACAATCATCTGGACTTCTTCATCTTGAAATTTAATGCCACCAATGCCTCGAAGTGCACAATATAACCTCAGTAATGTGCTAGCTTGTACCACACGACATTCTGCTAACTGTCCATCTGTACTCTGAGAAGTTATTGTTTGCAACCTTCGTAACAGTTCATCTCTCAATACCTGCAAGGCAGTATGTGACTCCCATTTTCTTTTTTGGCCATTTCTTATAAACATAGCAATCCATGATCTGACCTGAGAATAAAAAAATGCATTTCAAATTTGAGATAAATCATTGTTGTTACTTATATTATTTATAATTAATAGTGTTATGTTATTTATATTGATAATGAATACTATTACATTATTAATAAAATACCAATTTTATAAATGCTAGATAAATTTTTGGCAAATGATAATTGAGGGTGTGGCTGGAAAAGGAGCATAACTTCTGTACAATTTAAATGAGTTATGTGCCCTTTTTCCAGCTACACCCTCAATTAAAAGTATAAAATTCATAAATTTACCTGTTGGTCACTGCCAAGCAAAAGGCCAGATACAAAAGCAACTATATCACTTTCTGGGACTGTACCACTTATATTGTTATTTTTTAAGCTCAGAGTTATAGCCAAAGCTGGCATTCTACAAAGTTCAACACACTTTGCCCGTACTACAAGTGCTTGGCTTGGATTCATTTGACACAAAAGTGTTAAAGTATGAGTTCTTATACTACTCAGTGCAGATTCTTCTTGACGCTCACCATTAGCAATTAAGTGAGAACAAACTTCCATAAAGCAATCAGGATTATTGGCAATGATCCAACAAACTATTTCAGGTCCATGTTTGATGTGAAGTAGCGTTTCGGAAATATTAGGTATTGATAGAAGGTCTGGTAATTCAGCCAAGGCAATACAAATTATATAACTAATTTCTTCTATATACACAACACTATCAAATAAATCAGATTGTTTAATTTGAAATTCCTGATTCTTTTGAAGCTCTTGTATTTGAGATTCTATGAATAGAATTTCACTCAAAACCAAACGAATTCGTCGATTAGCATCACTGCGCTCAAATTCCAGGATTAATGCACTTTGGAGTGACTGTGCCAAAATACTATCTCCTTGTACATTGCCTTTCTTTTGTCTAAAAACAAAAACAAGGAATAAAATGAAGTAAAAGTTTTTGAATTAGAAAATTAAGAAGTAAATAATAAATAATACTAATAAATTATTAATAGGAGTGTTTAGATCAATATCAAAAAGTTTTCAAAGGATTATAAGAATTGCAATACTAGTGCAACGTAGCATACTAATAACTCCAAATTTTTGAATGAAAATGACAAAACCAAATTTACAAAATGCTTTATTTAAAATACTTAAACTTTATGAAAATTACTAGATACCATCCCCTGTAACTTATTTGAAAAACCAAACAATATTCAATATCATCATCAATTGTTCGTCCACAACATTTTATTATATTTATGTATGGATGATATTCAAAGTTTTACTCATTCCTGTAACTCACAAATAAAAAGACTGACTACAACCATATAATTCTTCCTCTCGATCCACCCATAAGCCCTCCAAAACCAAAAAGCCAACCATGGGCTCAACAAGTGAGTGCAGACTCACCGTAGCTGCTGCTCCCTTCGCACATCAATTTCCAGGCTGTGAAAATCGATGGACAGCAAAGCGACCATGGAGTTAACGGACTCGATACCCGAGAGTATCGTTAAGATTTCTTTTCTGGCCTCGACGCACTCCTCCGTGGTGTCCAGTGGGGCGATCAGGCTCATCCTAACCAAGCAGGGCAGAATTGGTCGCACCTGGCGTTCGGTGCACTGGGCGAGCTCGTGTGTGTTGACGGTCTGTATGGCTGCGAAGACGCGCGGCGAGACCGGCGGCCCCGGCGCCGCCGACGACTTGCTACTCATCGTCGTCCCTGCACGAGGAGTCGTCGGTGCTGGTGATGACAATCTGACTCCGGTCCGTCGCATTCGCCGACTTGCTGAAGCCTGGACGCCGCCATGTTTTCCCGCTCGTCGCTCATATAGGCACGCGTACGTCGCTCGCGGTGCGCTGCAGGGAGACGATCATCGTATGTGACGTCACGTCGAGGGGGGAGAGGGAGAGAGTAAAACGTCACCGCGCCGCGTGGCCAACGTAGGGTGTAGTTATGCTATATATAGGTAGGTATATAATAATATAGTACGTATACATGATTAGATAGCGTCGTCTGAGTCATGAGATTTTTCGTCTTTTTTTTTCAACTGGGAGTAAAAATAAGAAAACAATAATTAATGGATTTTCATGGAACAAAGCTTAAACTCTTTCTATTACGTGCACTTATTGCCCAGTGAGTTGCATATATGAAGAAATCCACGGAACCTAGCTTTAACTGTTTTGTTACTTTTTTTTTTAAAGTAATTTATTGCTGCTATTATAGGATGCTCATGTCTGAGGACTTTTTCCTCTTTTTCCGAAAAGTGGAATTTTTTCGACAGTTTTTTACATCCCCAGACTAGTTGAGGATGCTTGCAGTGCAATTTATGTGGTTTTTCAAATTTAAAAATTACTTACACAAATAATTTTCATATTTGTAACTCTTTGGACTATATAACTGCCCAAAAGACTAAAAGATTTTGTTCCATGAAAATCCTATCCATCAAACAGTTATATGATAAAGTAAAGTTTCAACAAAATCAAAATACTGAAAATGCTGTACGTATCTTTGCATAACGGCCTTCCTTAATACGCGTTCAATGTAACATGTAATATGTCCGTTGTAAAACACGAAAATAATTTTCTTATCTGATATCTACCACATTCATAATCAATGGTAGAAAATTGTTTTTTAAATTATAATATATGAAGTAGGCATCGTAAAAAATTTGTGAATATAAGTAAAAAAACGACAGAGCCGCACCTTATATAATAAAATGTTGCGCGAAAACCTTACCGATCTAAAAGCTCTTAGGATGATTGCAACAATATAAGTATAGTACTTTTTGCAGTAGCACGTAAAATAATTCAAAATGAAGATTTAAATATTTTCCTAGTTGATGATCACATATATGGATTATGCAATTCTGTTGAGAAACTTTTATAAATTTTACTTCTGATTGATCGCCGATGTTGCTACCAACATTTATGGAGGGAAATTTAAATATTATTCCAATGTTAGCGAATTCTTAACAAAATCGACGTTTAACTATATAAAAGTAAGACATTAAAGTAATATTTATTTTTAAATAACGATACTGATACGGCTTTTGGCATTTTAACCTTATAATTTATTGCTTCATTAAGCATCAACAATCATATTATTACATAACGAGATACAATTATTTGTATCATTTACATAATACTTATACATTATTTGTAATATACATGGACGACATTTAATTTGTATAATTATTGATATAATATATTTGTATATTATGTGAATATTGCAGGCATAAGCGTATTCGAACCAATACACATGCAAATATATTTTGCAAATGCAGTATATATAACTCCAATAAACTGGTCATTCAAACGCTTAAATTATTAATGATTTCAAATATAGTATATTGATATACAAAATTTCAATGCTACCCAAGTATAATTAATAACATTGTATAATTCAAATTCACGAGATTGTCATTGAAATTATTATTCATTTCTCGAAATCTATAACAGATTTACTGTAATATACTCACATCGAAGAGGCAAGTTTCGTTGAAAAGAGCATCACAATTCGTTAAAAGAGGATTATTTCACGTTCAATAAACATGAAAAATCCAGTTATTAATAAGTTAATTATGTAGAATTTGTTGAAAAGCTAGCTCAATAAGGTATCAATGCTATATAAAAATATTATTCGAACAGTTGCTAAACAATCATCTATTTCATAGATTAATAAAAAAATATTTTTTTTTCGTTATTCTGTAAACATGGAAAGTTATTCTGCCCTTCATGCAATAAAAATTATAGGCTTCTGTTAAGGGTAAATATTTTTAATCATATGTAATACTGTCGCATTATTCTAATTGGAGTACATTGCAGAATTTTACAGACGCTGTTCGAATACATATTTTGAAGTGAAAAAGGTTGAAGACGAGAAAGATTTTTTCAATTATCAATTCAGTAAAGCACATCAACACTGCGAAAGTTAATAGAAATGTTTTTAATTTCCAAAATCTACCATACGTTATACTTTTTATTATTTTTATTATTTCGAATAATATATTATTCAGGTTTGTTCATGACTGGGAATCACGTTTGTAATAAAGTTTTTTTAAAGATAATAATGGATCTCGATGTTTCCAACATAAAATATATCCTATATAAAAAAACTACGTGGACACAAATGGAAGACGATAAAAATACATAAATATTACACTTCGAAATTATAAAAAGTATTACATGATAATAATAATAATAATTGTATTAAGTGTTTCATAAACAGCCTGAATATTTGTAAAGTTTTCCCTTATTAATTTTTTTCCTGCTTGCTATTGATATGTTTATCGTGCTTATAGCAGGCATACAATATCAATATTATGTTTACTGTTGTATAGGCATTTGTTCCATGCAATATATTTGACAATTTTGACTTACGATTTGTATGCGTATCAAAGTAAAGAAATCACTTAAAAAAACAAGAATGTATAAAAAATTAAAGAATCAAGTTTAATCTCTGTCTATAACAATTCAAATGCCACTTCAAATATCAGTTAACAATAGATTATAAAAACAAAAACAACCGGACATCTTTCGTCCCCCAAAATTGTTCTATAAAATATTACGCATCAAATCGTTCGACCGGAACATTTCACGACGAATTTACCGTAAAACTTTTAAAACAGCTTTATCGCTTTTATAAAATTTTATAAAAAGCCATATATGAATACTGTATTTATCGTGAAGACTCTCGCGGGCATCTAATACGTTCCCTTAATTTATTCCCCACATCAATCTAAAATAAGTAAAAAAAAAAACCTCAACTTATACTTATATACGTATATAAAGCTTATGGAAAAAACAGATTCCAATGAAATTTAAGTACGTGACGTTAAATATTGCTGCTGCAGTGCGACAACGCACAAAATGCCTCTATCCACTCGAAATCCAATCAGAGGAAACATTAACTCCATTTATAGTACAAAATTTATTTGTTCGGCACACAGAGATCATATATCATCCCGCGTATACGCAAAGTGACAATGATGCACACATATATACGAATCGATTGCGCCCCCCTTACTCTTCTTCTTCTTCTTTACATTTTATACAGTAAGAGTCCTATCGACCGATATCGCTACACCTACACGAGATAAAACAATGTACACGGTGCCAATGTCGCACGCTGTTATCGCTGACAAGGCCGTTGTTGTTGTTATTATTATTATTATTATTATTATTGTTACAACGTATGCCGGCGGCAACAGGTGCGAGTGAGCACACTATAAACGAAGTGAATCTTTACCCCCGATCGAATGACAGCACGCTAGCGCCATATATATAAGACGCCAGTGAAATCTATATATATTATATATATAGCGCTTTCGTTCACGAGTAATACATCATCAGCCGGCCGACGGGCCGCGCCGTCTCCCGAAATTAGCGCGCGCTACTAGCGTGGCTCACTTGAGGAAGGCCTTCATCTGCTTCGTCTGGTGCTTCATGCTGTACTGGGCATTTTCAGCCTTCGATATCAGCGAGTCGAGCTTGTCGATGTGCGACGCCACCTTCGTGTTCAGGTCCGCTTTCTTGACCTGTCCGAGCCGCTGTCTATCGTCAACGTCCGCGTCCTGAGCAACAGCCTCCGGCTCGTCCTCGTCGCCGACGGCGGCATCACCGTCCTGGGGTTGCTGCTCGTTGCTTGGAGAGGTCTGCGCTGGGTCGGAAGAAGACGAGCCGGCTCGCGACTTGTGCTCCGGTGTGCCTGGCTGCGAGGAGACGCGGGCTCGTAGTAGCGTGCCCAGGCTGCCGCATACCGTCTGCGAGAAAAAAAATGAGAATGAAATATTTCAGGTCATTGTTTTAGTATAGACGTTAGGTATATTATAGTCTCTTGAGTTTGAAAAGTTTATGTTATGCTGATATTAACATGTTGCGCATTGTGGGTGAATATAAGCTTTAGTAATAAGCATTAATCGATGATACTGTATTTCACGTCGAATTGTTCAGTTTATCGACGATATATACAATTAATTAAGATATTTGGTTTTTTTATCTGCGAGTGAAAGCTAACTTTAGCATTTTACGTAATTGGTAGATAGATTTTTTTCAGATAATATTAATTGCATTCGTTTCAATTTTACTGAAAAACGATTTGATGACTTAATTAAAACTGATAAAAGAGTATTGCTCATAGTGAATCTTTTTATAGGTCTTTAATTCGCATCGATTAAAATAGAAGATTAAATTTATTGGTAATTCAGCTAGAAATAGAAGGTATTTTCGAATTTATTAATTAAATCTTAAAAGACAACTATTTAATAAATTAGTATTGAAAAATTTTCCGATTTTGGAAAATTGAATTTTGTCATACTTGCTTACGCAATTAAAAAAATTAATTGATGAATTAATAGTTAAAGCAACCTTTAAAATTATATTAACCTAATGTTTTTACAAAAAACGTTGTCCAAGCTAAACTATGTCCTATCTCTAAAAATGCCAGTGACTTATTTTCTTACATTTAAAAATACTTCCTCTTGACTTTTCCCTTGGCCACTTTTACTTCAAATAACACTTACGCTTAAAATACTTTTCTTGTACCATTTTTTTTTGGTATTTAACAAGTCATTTTTTACACGTTACAAAAATATAAAACTTTTGTACAAATAAATTTAAAACTAAAACTTGTTTTCGTATTACAATATAAATATTTCTTGCATGTATAGCTTATATTAATGTTAAAACTAAATAAAGACAGTTAATTGACGATTTTCAAATTATTCATATTTTCATATGTATCAATTTTAAAATACAAAATATTTTTGAAGTGTTTTATAATGCTACTATCATTTTTTTTTTTAATTTTACAAAATTTTAACGAAAGACTTTTAAAAATCCACGTATAAAATATATAGTATAGTTAAAAGAAAAATCAAAATATTTCCTACTTTTTCATTAAAATTTTTCACTGTTTTATATTTTAACCATTTTGTTCGTCTACTCGAAGACAGCTGCCTTCGACAAATAAATAATTGTATGTAGCGTTATATCTCAGGTAGATTCCCGAAACAGCTGTTTACTATTTCATTGTACTCCGAATACTGATTATCAATAACATAACGCACCGTTAATTTTCATTTTAATTATTTGAATAAATAAATTATGAAATTTAAAATTTTCTTTAATTTCTTATCGGCCGATATGAATTGTATTGAATTTTCACCGTAAAATTACAAATGGATAAAAACATATTTTTTTAACCTTCCGATTGTGTTATTAATTTTTTTAATATCACACTAGCACATTAACATTTAATATATATACCGATGAAAAACTATACGTTCTGTTTGTAACTAGATCCTTTTACTAAAACGATTTCTATAAACATTATATAGCTGCAACCAAAACTCCGCTTATTGAATACTTAGTTGAATATTCTTTGCAATAAATTCTCTCTGATTATTAAAAAGCAACAATCTCCTACGAATAATTAAAATTCGAAGAAAAAATATAAAATAGTTACCTTAAACTTGTTGAGTTTCTTCTGGGTTACGCTCAAAATGCTATTTAATTCTTCCAAGCCACCACCTATGCGTTTCATGCTCTCGTCGTTTCCATCTAATTCCTGTAAATAAAGTAAGACACGTTTAAAACAAAAAAGAACCATGCCACCTTAGCTTGAACAATCAGACTAGATACTTCGCTAAAAGCATCTATCAATTATTTGTGTATAATAGCCGTGTGTAGACATATTAATCGAATCAATGAAAAATTAACGTCTGACCAAATCTGCCTTGCATCTACTTAAGGCCCGCCGCGCGCGCTATCAGTTTCGGAGCTCGCGCATCACATTACCATTCGGTCAAAAGATAACCACTCCCCCAGTCTAAACATCCTCTACCGACTGTAACACCCACTCTTATTCATAAAAATATAACAAGGAAAATCACTATCGTCATACCATAATAACTCATATCGTCATTCCGAACCGACCTAACCCCCATCCCCCGCAACCCCTGAAATATATGTATAATATTCTCTCATCGATAATCACCGACAACAACAACAACAGCAGGATCATCATCACGGAATACATATATATATTGTAAGAAAAAGCGCATCGAACGATATAATATATCGGTCACCTCAGCAACGGCGTCGTCGTGGGCGGCTTGCTCCTCGGCCTCGCGCTCGCGTGCGCACTCCTCGCTGGCAAGCCACTCTGCCTCCGTGGGCGTCGCTAGCCCCAGGAGCTCTGCCCTCTGGCACGCGTGCACGTAGCCCTGCGACGGCGGTGTTCCCGACATCTTCTTCTTCTGTCTTATATATCCTCTCGAACTCTCGTCGCGTTTTATTTAATCGTTTCCCGGGTATGAATGCTACTGCTGCTCGCGTTTTCTCGGGGGCTCGTTGTAGTGCGCGCGCACCGCGCCAACTGTAATACTGCCGTCGGGGTGCAGCGACGACGACGACTATGGCAGCCCCCCCGTGCTCCGCGGCGCATGCACACTCCCTCGTCGCGTGGAATCCATATTGGCTCAGGATACATATATGCGCATGCTCGATGGCGGCGCTCTCTTGGCGAAGGGGTGTCTTTGGAAATCGGGCTAAACTGAATTAGCGCTGGATGTTTAACTTTTCGAGAGCCGTATATATGTAGAGTATATAGACTCGCTCGCAATCAGAGTACGGCTCTGCTGAGCTTTTAGGGGATCATTTTTTCGTAGGGGGTATTTCTTTTCAGTTATTTGTAATGGGGCGAAGGTACCGCGCGGTTAATGGAGAGGATAAATATTATAGTGTTTTATATACCTTGAAGGTTTCCTTGTACGTTTTTTTCTTTTTGTTTTACATCTGCGTCGTTAAATTTTCTGAGCTAATTCAGCAGAATGTGTAATAATGGAGATTTATTGTTATTGCCGCGGCGCGCTTTATTCAGATCATTATTACAAATATATCAGTGAGTTCGATTTATAACAGTAGTATGAAATAAGTATTCGAATTATTATGCCTGTTTTATACGATGAGATTGACCGTTGAGCATAATCTTTAAAGCCCATAAAAAGTGAAGAAAATTTTTTTATCCCAACTTTTTAGTAGTAACGCGAGCCGCATGACATACGTAATTGAAAATAAATCATGCAAAAAGGCCATACCAAATCCCAGATGGTAATTTATTGTTTATATAGCGATTCGGTTTGGAATTTCGCGCCTGATGCTCGTATAATATCGATATAGAGGGATCATCGATTTGGCGCAGATTAACTGTAGGGATCGTTTCGTACTCCCTTAAATCCACACGCGCATATACGCATTAACAGAATTACCGTTAAAATATTTATCGACGAACACGGTATAATAAAGACGTCGGGTCGCGGTCGTATGAGGAAAACCGACGAGTGATCGACACCTGAGCTACCACTATTCCGTTACATAATAACGCACAAATCTCGGAAAATCCGCTCTCGATTCCGTCCGAAATCGTCAACAGGCATAAATCTTCGGGGGGACAAAAAAAAACCTCATTCCAGATTTGCACACATATTTCGCTCGCGAAATTAAAAAACGTGCCGCACACTAAAGCGAGAGGTGTATAGGAAGCACTTTTCGCGCGTAACGAGCGGAAAATGGAACGCGTCGAAGGAGAGAGAAGGGAAAACGCGGCCGCAGGCCAAGCGATCGTTAGAAGTGTGCGCTGGCTGACTGCAGCTGCGAGGGGTGGATGCTTATCGAGGGGAGAGAGAAGAAAAAGACAGAGATAGAGAGAGAGGGGGAGGAGGAGAGATATAAGAAAAATTGGCCCAGAGGCGGATTCTGTCGTTTATGCTATGGTATACGAGATTGGGGTGGATTCCTTTTTTTAGAGGGATAGTTGTTGCAAGTTTCGTGCAAATCGTGACAAATTGCCGGGTAGATCGCAATTTTGGAGATTAAATATTTTTGGGAAGGAGCTCGGATGACGTGAGAAATTGCGCAATTCTCAGCGGCTGGGTGTGTGTGTAGGTGTATGTGTAATGATATTTTTTGCATTTTCGAAAATAAATCTTTCAAAGCGGAAAAAGTAAAATTTTTTATGAAGTCTTATGAGAAAAATTTAAACGACTTTTCTGCAATAAGTCATAGAAAATTATAACGTACATAAGTTTGAAATTTTGCCGTAATCGTCGTCTGACCAAACATATTCAATACCGTTTTATACTACTGTATTCAAAAGGCTGTAGGGGGAGATGACGCATGAGTTCAAATTATAACATCCCTTTTATCAATGTAGATATAAAAAATATTTCATTCACAAGATTCGACCACCAGCAGTTATGAAAAAGTGTAAACATTGATATAAAAAGAGGTTCTCATCAAGAGTAAGATTCACTTTTACATTATAATAAAGAATCGTGTTATTCTTAGGAAGATAATATTGTATAAAATGTTTTTTTTTTTTTTTAATGCACTTATTTCATTTCAAAGATTGGAAAAATCATTGCGGTTTCCAAAGATTGAATAGAATAAAATTTTTATAGTTTCAACGTTTTATATCGTAATTATATAGCTCGGGGTGAACGAAAGGATTATTCACGGTCACTTACGAATACCCGCAAGTGTATGCTTGGGAACAAAAATTTTCAGTTCTTAATCCATAAATTTGATATCTGCGAGCAATGCGTACAATAACATTCTTAACGCTTTAGAGAAGAAAATTAAGAAATAAAAAAAGTTCTGAATATAGCTCTTGTCCGTATTTTTTTACGCTCAATTAAAAAAATCCATAGCTTTTTATCTAAAATTGTATTATTCTGGCGAATGCAGTTCACAATATTTCTTTTTGATTAAAGGCTTGTATCTGCTAGGCAGTATACTTATATATAGAGAGTAAATTGAATTGCTTCAATAAGATTTAAGAGGAAAGATAATCCCCGACCTACCGACGCTTGACTCGTTGGCGATCCAATTAACAAAATACTTCAGCAGTATATACGTAAAAACGTTGTTTGATCGTAATGAATACGGCATTGGCTGTTATCTCATGATTCTTTTTTTTTTTAATTTGGCCATTTAATAAATGTGTACATAAATAGTAAAAATACTATTCTATGCCTGTTTGAGCCAAATTTTAGAAAATAACATTTTTCCTCTGCAATTTACAAAAATTGTTGTTCACACTGAAAATATATCAGAGCACGTGAATTATTAGCATTACTGGCTGACCTAGTTTGCCCCCTATTTTTTTGAAATCTCTCTTCATCAAGATTTCGTGCCCCAGAACTATGTCAGAGCAACAGGGGGTTTACGAATCGATTTTAAGATTACGTGCTAAGCTGCGCATAGAATCAATACAAGTAGACGGAGGCAACACACAAATTTCCCGCCACGCCAATGAAAATCTGAATCTGTTGAACTTTACAAACTAACTTCCCGAACCGTGCGTGGTATATCAATTAAAATCACTAAATCAAGATGATTTTATCGACTGGCTTTTATGAACCAGTGAAAATCTCGGCGTTAATTTATCGGCCACTTCGATCCGAACCGTCGCCACTCTAATTTGTCAACCAAGCCCCGGTACAAGCGCGTACTATGTCATATACAAGTGCAGCGCAAGCGGGGCATTAAACGTCCTCATTGGCGGCGCAAAAAGAATACGCGTTCGAATTTTAACAATCCGCGTATAGCACAGCAGCAGCAGCACGCAAGCGCGGAGATCGGCGCATTATAATCTCGCCGCCATAAAGGCCCCCGCGTGCGCAAATATTACGTATAATATAAATCAGCCGGACCGCGGCGGCTAATCGGCATCGCTCAGTGCATCGGCAATTAATTTCGCCGAACAGCGCCCGGGTCCGAACTATCCCCCCTCGCACGTTCATCTACACACACAATCGCAAGCGCATATACACACACACATCAATGTGACGCTCGCATCTCGTAAAAGAAAAGAAAATGCCAGCGTATAAACCGCCTTTATCATATTTTTACGAGTGGATATAAAGGGGAGCCCGCGACGCATTGGCCGGCAAGTCGCGCGCGGGCACCAGGCACTGACCGCGGTGCAGAGTTCTCTTCTCTCGGTCTCGCCCGCTCTCTCTCTCTCTCTTACTCGGCTGCTGCTGCGCTATTATACCGTTGCAGGGAGAGAAGACGAAGGAGGCGAGGAGGTGGCGCGGGTTCGACACCGAGTCTCTGAGAGGGCGCAGTATATCCATCCCCTAGAGGACGCGGGCTGTAGGAGCGACAGAGGAGGAACGTGACAAGCGGAAGAGGAAAGGAGTGAGGAGATATGGCGCAACGACGGCTCCTGGCCTGGACGGCCACGGCTGTTGCGTTGGCGCTTCTACTTTCGGCGAGCGGAGTCGAGGTTAGACCTGTTCTCGTTCTTCTTAGTGCGACATTTTCATTTACCCTGTGCGCAAATAACATGAGGGTCGTGAAATTTTTTTTTCTTTTTTTTCCTATACGAAATAAGAAGGACGCGACGGCTTGTTCCGTTGAAAATGCCGACGGTAATAATTACGGCTGTCATTAATAATTGTTAATTATTATGGCTATTAAACTGCTTTTCATAAAGATTTGTATTCCCAAGTTAATATTCATTCAGTCGAATGGTGATTGGGTTTTATTGTGATTGTTCCCGGTTGGTACAAGTCCATGATTATTCCGCTTCAATAAAGATAGACGGTATAACAGCGCACCCCGGGGCATTTGTTTGTAGCGTACAGTAAAATTTTATTTTATTGTCCTATAAAATTAGAGCAACCGTTTCAATCCTAGATATTATACATGTGGGTACGATTTCAAAGGTAGCTCAGCCATGCATATACGCGTGTACATTATTCAATTCCTTCGTAGCAGCGAAGCATAACAATAAACAAGACATCCGCTTTGCTAAATTTAGTTATCAACAAAATAATTACTGCATATGATTAATATAAAAAATATAATTAATATATATATTTATTATGTTTCATTGTAATATATTTTATTGTTAAACTTTTAGGATCATGTAGTGATTTGAAAAAATATTATTTCGGTTAAATTATAACATCTGAGTATCATAATAGCCGATTGTACAATTTAATTTTACTGTACTAACATTTTAACGTGGCAATTCAAAATAAAAAAATTGTAATTGAAACAAAATATTTGATGTCAAAGAGATCATAATACAATAATTGTTAAAAAAAAAAAACGAAAAAAAATGTGTAAGAACATTTGATCCTTCTTCCAGTACCTATACTTTGACGCAGTATATTTGAATTTTCTACTTAGTAGCCAAATGAATATTAATAAGCTTTAAATACTGAAGTAAGCCAACCCATGGATATGCTGTTATGTCCAATGCATTCCTTAACGATTATCTTACTAATATGTAAGCTGGATTAATTATAAAGATTTAATTCAATCAATTTTGCATGCTGCTTCACATTAAAATATAGAGTAGGTTAAAAGTATAATTTATTTACCCTCGCTTCGCTCGGGCCCTAAACTTCACGCCGTGCAAAAAAGTGCTACTTAGGTCACATGTATCGTAATGTACTATTATGATTTTTTTATTCAGTAATTTGCTGTATAGCTTATTTATAACAGAAAATTCATGTTATTGTCTTCGTAATCATGAATCCTCTGCAAGAATACTAGCAGTTTTAACTATGAATTCTGTCCAGCAATCGATAGAGTATAAAGATACTTTGAAATTGCCTTATACTCCGTATAAGTAACATGACTACTCTGTCATCGTTCAAATATCCGCATTGTGCTGTTTTATACCCATTTATTAACACTTTACAAGCACATGTGTTTAGGAATATATTCTCTTTTACTTGTCTTCCTGTTATTTGTTATATTAATATAGTGTCAATGCACGTTCCGCGCGCCGTATCGCGAGCCAATAAAATTTTACATGTCCATTTCAAATCGAACAATCACAATCATTAGAGGTGACAATCTCAAGTCCATCCCTTTTTTGTATACAATGTAAAGAAATTATCCTCGTTTATTTTATAAATACATAAGAAAGTGTTCATTCAGTATAAACCATGTGTTTGAATAGTGGCGTGATGAAAATTAAAATATATATATATATTTTTTTTTTTTCAGTCGAGGCGTCGATCACAAAAGGAACAGCCAAGTATTGTAGAAAGCTCCGAGGATGATCGAAATGATCTGCAGAAAAAGACGGAGGAACTATTAGAATATGCATCAAAACTTCGTTGGCAAATTGTCGACATGCTAGGTAAAATGGTCTATGACCGTTACGATGAGATGACTCTTAGTCAATTAGAAGTACTTTATAAGATTTACCATGAAACGCTTCGGCGCAAATTAAATATTTTTGAAATTGCATCCAGCCTAGGATCGAAGAGTGACGCTTTGAATGTGAAAGATGTTTGCGAAGTCGTTAACGAAAAAATATGTACGTCAGAAGAAACCTCGAAAGTATGTTCACGGCTTGCTCCCTCCGATTCTAGAAGGTCTACAAATGCAACGCAAGATATTTCTGAAGTCGACAAGAAACAATTTCCACGTGGAGTTACTATACCCGCAATATTGAAGGATATTCGCGACAAAAAAATTAAAATTACGCCAAAATTGCTTGCCGGACTAATTACAAACATACAATACGATAGTTTCGACAACGAAGTGTTGCGAGCAGAGAAAACATTGGTGGCTTATTTAAACACCTTACCAGATTCTACAGTATTTTCTCCTGGAACTAATCTACACAATTTCGTTAGTCTTGACCTGTTATTGAAGGCATTATTAGAACATCATAATAATCAATTTCCTGGTCCAGCTAAAAGAGCTGCATTAATTTTAATAGATCATTTTGAAAAAGATCTTAATTCAATTAATAATAATATTGAACATTTCGGAATAATTTATGAAAATTCAACAATTAACTTGAAATACTTATTTGATCTAGTAATTCCTGATGATCTTGTTGATACAGATATCATAGAAGCTAGAGATAATTTAGAAAAATCAATAAAAAAAGATGATTTTGTAAAAAACAAGTTATCGATTGATAAATACAGACATGCAACTCCTGATCAGTTAGTGTTAGAGATTCTGAGACAACTGAACCATGTCGGTCAAAAAGTAGACGTTTCTAAAAACGTTCTTAAGGCTTTACGTATGCATGCAGATTTTTGGAGGAAAGAGCGAACAATTGACGATGTATCTGATTTTTTGATGCTCTTTAATGCTTATGACAATTTGCGCGATAAACCAGAATATAAGAAATTTTTCCAATACGTCAATTTAATTAAAGAAAAATTAAAACACTCAGAAAATGTGAATTTGGAATTAACCTGCAGTATGCCTCGTCCTTGTTTGAGAAGAGTATTATTAAAAATTTTAGAATGTAGTATGGTTGATGATGAAACAAAAAAAAATGTTTCAAATTTAATAAAATTATTGAATTCTAGAGGCACACCGATAGTAGTTGACAGAAAACTTCCAGATCAGTTAATCAACGTGCCGCAAGGTCCAACTCCAAATTTGGAATCAATAGGTACGTCTGGTGAGCCGGACGATAAACCAGTTCCATCTCTAGAGTCAGATGAAATTGGTTTACCAAAACTTGAAACGTCAGTACCGGAAGATGATACTTCAACAGGCCTGGATTCTGTAATTCCCTCAAAAATTGATAAGCCATTAGCACCATCAATAGATGTAGATTCTGAAAATTCTTCTCCAGTCACTGAAGAGCCACCAAAAGGCGGCGATATTGACATCTCAGGAGAGGCAGTACCGAAGCCATTACCAGGCAAATGTGAAGATGCAAAGAATTGCATTGAAATAACAGGTACTACAAATTTGCCACTCGAAGAATCAACTTTGCCATCTGAAGGATCAGATATATCAGTAGAAAAAGGTACAACAGAAAATCCTGTCGGTCTAGAAATAACAAAGCCTTCTTCTGAAATTGTAGATGAAACTACTACAACTATACCATCAAAGACAACTATATCTTCCACAGAAATTACACAACGAAAAATGTCAACCGAAGAGGTTTTGTCAACTACACCCACGATACCTAAACCAAATGAAAGTACGACGCCAGCATCAGTATTAGACCATACAATAAATGAAAGTGAAGAGGGTGGTCATGGTATAAATATTCCATCTGGATCTTTAACAGGCCCAGGTGGTAACTCAAATATAACATTTGAAGATTGTTTCAATAATTGTTTAAAAGAGTCGAACGAAGAGGAATGCGAAGAAAGTTGTGAAAAAAGAAGTGAAGAAAATTGTCAAGGTCTAAATTGTCCAGATATATCTACCAGTGATTGTGAATCTGGCTCCGGTGAGGATTGTAGTACAGAAAGTTCACCAACAACTGGAACTCCATCACAGCCTACGTCTGGAAGTAATACCGTGAGTTCTGTAGAAAATTGTAGCGACCCGAATTCGGAAAATTGTAAAACCTCCTTAGAAAAGTGTGAGGGACCGAATTGTCCTACAACTGCAGCTACTTGCGAGGGTGAAAACTGTACAGAAGAACCGAAGCCAACTACTACAGAAACTGATGATGTGAGTGGTGCAGGTCAATCACAAGACTCCGAGGAAGGAAATACATCTGAACCAGACACACCAACAGAACCTTCATCAGTAGTCGATGAAGACGAAGGAAAGTTATGTGACACGAAAGATCCTCATCGTCAACGTAAATCTGAACGTTTGAAGAAAATGCGAAGATTGAATGTCATAGACGCTGAAGAACAAGCCCTTAACTTATACGATGAAGGAGATGGTCCCGAAGACGTAAAACAATTGAAGAACAAAATTCAAGAGGATAAACAAGGACTGGGACCCCTACTCCAAGGTCTAACTAAAACGGAAGAAGATAAGGCCAAGCACAAAATGCACCAGTCGGTGTCACGAAGAAGTTTGTCAAGTTCAAAAGACAAAAACGAAAAGATAAAAATTAAAATAGCTCTGAAAAGACACCTACGACGTGGTTCAGATTCAGAAAAATCAAAAATCAATAATCAAAAAGATAACTCGAAAATAGCCAATAGACGAAGTGAAAACTCGAAAGTACCCAATAGACGAAGCGAAGACTCAAAATTACCCAAGAGACGAAGCGAAGAGTCGAAAGTACCGAAAAGACGAAACGAAGATTCCAAAGTACCCAATAGACGAAGCGAAGATTCCAAAGTACCCAATAGACGAAGAGAAGATTCTAAAGTACCCAATAGACGAAGCGAAGATTCCAAAG
>UXGD01002496.1:0-25719 GCA_900474315.1 Torymus auratus | reverse complement strand
TACAGCCTTGAAGTAACAAGGAATAATTATACAAATTTTAAACCAATATTTATTACTTACTTATAAAATTTTTGTTTATAACTTTGAAAATCCAACAAATTATCAATATTTCTGTTTCATTAAAAAAATTTTTGGAGGGTAAAATATGGGAAAACATGAAATTGAAATTTTAAAAAATTCTTGCCATCACAAAACTTTCTTTTTGTTAAAGTAAAAAATTCAGATGAATTTCAAAATTTTTCACGTTCAAATCCCTCACCCCTAATTTTTTCCACTATGACAGCGATGCCAATGGCCTTCTGCACTCGCGAGAAGTACCCTTGGAACGAGTTCGCAGAGGACGCGTTGACGGGGCCGACGACGACCCTCATGATCAAGATCGCACAGAAGCACAACATCGTGATCGTCTCGTCGATCCTGGAGCGCGACTCGGACAACAGCGACATCATCTGGAACACGACGGTGGTGATCAACACGGACGGCCGCGTCCTGGGAAAGCAGCGCAAGAACCACATCCCTCGTAACGGAGATTTCAACGAGTCGACGTACTATATGGAAGGAAATCTGGGACATCCGGTGTTCAACACGACGTTTGGTAAAATCGGCGTGGTCACGTGTTACGGAAGGCATCATCCGTTGAACTGGCTGATGTACGGACTGAATGGCGCTGAGGTATTATGGGATTTCTTTATATGGGTCTAGGGTATAGAGTGCAAGATGGTTTTTGATTTTGTGTAGTTTTAAGGGTATTAAGGTAATCATTGGAGTAATGAGATAGTAATTATATTGAACTGGACAAACTGGTTGATAACTGGTACAGCGTGTCGTTGCGATTAATTCGTGTGTTTTGCAAGAAAAATATTTTGAATTCTTCATATATATCGGAAGAAATGAAGTAGAAACCGGTGTGTAGCATTTATATTGAGTAATATAATAAGGTATTTTAGAAAAATATGTAAATTTTGATTCATGTTTACACAATTATATTAAGCATTTTTATGAAAACTGTGAAAAATTATTACTCTATAATGTTTATTTCGTGAAAGGTTTAATTTCATTAAATTTAAAGGTTCCATTTATTTTTAGTTAAAAATCTTTAGTTTGCTAAATACATTTTAATAAAGTCCAGCTGGTTTCTTTTGTTATAAAGCATATATAAATGGAGAAAAGAAGATAAAGTTTTTCTCACATTTTGTTAATTTGAAAAACACAAAACTGTTATCATTGCTTCAAAAAACTGTAAAAAGAAAATAATGCGGAAAAGAGTAAATAACTATTTTTACTGTTCACACAGTTGATTATAAGGATTAGAAAATTAGAATGCCATGTTAGTTACAACAATGTCGATAAAAACGGTATTAAGAAAAAGTATGATCTTCCTTTTTTATATAGAATGGGATTGGCATTGCACCCTAAAACATTGAAGCAACTTTAAAACAAATGGAGTTTCTACTTTTTCCGTAAAAAAGTTTCCCTGTTTTGAAAGGACTCTTTTCACGGATACTCCTTTTTTTTCAATGAACTTTTAATTTGTTTAACGCAGTGAAAACTACATTTTAAGTATACCCCATTGAAAATATCCAGCTGGAATTCCACCTGGATTCCATTTGGATTCCACCTGGATTGAGCTGGATTCCACCTGGATTCGACTGGAAATCTAGCTGGAAATCCTGCTGGAAATCCTGCTGGAATCCAGCTGGAAATCTAGACATAATTTAGGTGAAAATCCATGTCAATCCATGTCAGCTGGAATGTAGATGTAACGTAGGTGGACATCGATGTGGAATTCCAGCTGGAAATCTAACTGGAAATCTAAGCTGGATTTTCAGTCGAATCCAGCTGGAATCCAGCACAATCTAGGTGGAATCCAGGTGGAAATCGAGCTGGAATTCCAGCTCGAAATCTAGCTGGATATTTTCAATAGGGATAAGGTTATTTCAGGTTAATCAGTTGATTTACGCGATGTAAATTAGTTATATAAACTATACATTTTTTCCGTAAATGTAACATTTAAATAGCAGATACCCATTCCTCTTCTTCTAAATAACGTACCCTTCGTTATTCTTTAAATCCTTTTTATAAGTTTCGCACTTCAGACTATCAACTGATACAGTAAAACTGCTTACTGCCCCCTTTTAAAATAAAAAAACTCGCCTCTAATTCTCCGTACACCAAACCATCTTCCCTATATTCTTCATCTAACACATTAACCAATTCGCCCTTCAGATCGTCTTCAATCCATCGGCGATCATAGCGGAGACTTTCGAGACCCTGTGGGAGATTGAGGCTCGCTGCGCCGCCATTTCCAACAGCTACTACACCTGTGCGATCAACCGCGTCGGCACGGAGGTTTACCCGAACGAGTTCACCTCCGCTGACGGCCGTCCACCACACAAGGACCTCGGCGAGTTCTTCGGCTCGAGTTACATCACCGCACCCGATGGTACCCGCACCCCGGGACTGAACAGAACTGGCGACGGGGTGCTCATCGCGGAGATCGATCTTAATCTGTGCAGGCAGATGAAGGATCTTTGGAACTTCCCGGTTAGTATTGGGAGTGAGAGTAAAGATTTAGTTGTATATTGATCTATTTATGGATGGTTCAATTTCGTATTTAATTTTTGAAAATTGAACTGAAAATTAAAAAAATATTGGCAATTGCGGGTTTAAATGTTAGCGAGTAGTACTGAAACAATAATTTATCCGATATTGTATGAGCAATTGTAGAAAAAACATCCAAGAACAATGGGTACGAAAAATTAATATAAATTTCTTGTGGGGTATTATGCCTACCAGATAAGATTTTTTTCGAAATAGAAAAAAAAAATTGTTTACACTGAGAATCTGGGGGAAAGCTTTTCTGCTAAGAATAACTTTATTTCAATAAAATCCTTCAAAATGATTCCTCTTCAAACATAAATCATTTTATCAGAGAAAGTCACACATATACATAAAAAAAGAAAACTCGAGAATGCGAGCTTTTATTTGCTCGTTACCGGGTAATTAAAAATGTTGATTCCTTTAAGAGTTAAATGAGTTCAAATCTAAGTGTACGACTACTATATTTTTACCAATATTTTGCGTATTTTACCCGCATCTTTCAACTCATGTAACTTGATGAAATCAACATTTTTTTCACCTGCTATAAAGCAAATTCCTATTCTCTGGTTTGATTTTCTTTTTCTTTTTTAATAGAAATGTACGACTCTCGCAGACAAAATGATTTATGTTTGAAGGAGACTATTTTTAAGTATGTTAGAGAAATAAAGTTATTGTCTGTAAAAATACTGGCCTCCCTATTGTCCATAACGATTTTTTGTACATTGACAATGATCTAAAGAACAAAAAAATATCTGGCCCTATAGGTATGCCTCTCAAAAACTTCTTTTTTTTCATCTTTGTCCTCAGTTGTTTGATGTTTTCCATATATATAGAATTGCTCATATGTAACAATTTTTCAATTGCCTTTTTGGCTAGAGTTTCTAATACTTGAGATATCACGCTACTATCTTTTTGTTTCTCAACATTGGAAGAGTTACCTCTTGAGAGTACAATAATTTTAGTAATCTTATAATTTTTTTTATCATTACAAACAAATTCAAACTTGAAAAAATGTTATTCTTTTCAAATTTAATTTGGGAGTTGATTAGGTACCGAGACGAATTTAACCTGTAGCCGACTAAGAACTATTAATCACATTTCATCTGTTATGGTTATGTACAATCACATTCGACAAGCCAATTGTACTAAATCTTAATTCTTATTATAGATGACGCGCAGGCTGGACCTGTACTCGCGCGAGCTGACCAAGGCGGCCGATCCGGAATTCAAGCCGCACATCGTCGGCAAGTAAGCTGCTACGCTCTTGCCTCAACGAGAACTTCGTTCAACGGAACGCACCATTACTTTTATCGCATATTGCGTTTCTTTTTTTATCAACATTTATACTCTTTTACTATAAATACTTTACGTAAACGTAGTTTTGTATATCTGTAATCATCATTAACCGACATTTTAAATCTACATTATCTGGATTGTGATCGCTGCGTAACAGCTACGTTACGTAATTTAATTGCAGAGAGATAGTTTGTAAGCGATAAGAGCCGCTCTGCAGTCTATCGATGATTTTTTTTTTTAACTTTTTTTTTATCGGCGATGGGTGATATCTTAGTTAAAAATCCAAGTGATAATGTGGGCTTCAACCTAAGAATCTCTCTCGCTGCGTTCGCACATGTATGTATTGTATACATCGTCGTGGAAAATCTACTGTGTTTGTATCATTGTTTGCTTAATGTGATTAAAGTATATTTTTAGATACGTATAGTATGTGTATTTTGTTAATCTGTTTGACCTCTCACTTATAATGCTACTTTTTTATAGCTGTTGAGGATATCTAAAATTATAATATATCAGTAGCGTGTAAAAGAGATATGAAAGGTAAAAAAAGTTTAATTTATGCAAAGATTGTAATGTAAAAGGAACGCTTTATATCATAATACTGAATAAGCTTTTTAATCTTTCGTTAATTTGATAGTCACGATTATTAGGCTTTATTGATAAAGCAAATAAGATCTACTTATAGATAAATGGATATAAATTTCACTCGTAAATTAAAGTTTTGACATTGAAGATAAGCGCCGCGTGGAATTTCCAAAAGGTATCGGAAGATTTTCACTTTGTACAGATAATTTTAAACTTTCAGAGATAAATTAACACCTTCGCCAGACACATATGTACCTGGTATTATTTTTTTAGACTTTTATTAAGTTTGTATGAGTTTCATAGATGCAGTGATCACGCATTTTTTCATTTGTTATATTCTATAATAGCCAATAAAAAGAGGAGAAATATTTTTTTTAACATTTATCATAGCTCAATAGAGTAAAGCAATTTCTGATAAAAGATAATTTTGATTGCAGCAGTGAACGCATCTTAACGGTCTTTTAAAGCGAATAAATGATTCTGAAAAATATTTTTAATTTTTAATCGAAAACCAAATTTCTTCAAAAACCTGAACCCACCCATTCGCTCTAAAGTTTCTCAACAACCTCGCCGACTCCGAAACTCCAAAACTAATGAATTTAAAACTACACCTATCCTATCCAATTTTCCTCTCAAAAACCTTCACCTCGTCGTCATCAGAGCGAAAGTAAAACTCAACCTCGAGCGCAGCATTCCACTGCACTCCGACGACAACACATACATTTGAGAAATTCTCCACAACTTTTAAAGTTTCTATAAGGTATTGAGCTGTCTAATTCAAGCAAATATTTTTAGAATTCACTTCCAGTAAGATGTACCACTATGTAACACTCACTTACGAACAAGGATATTAGCCAATGGATTATCGAAAAAGCCCTAAATTCAGATATTATCTTCGCGTACTATAGCGTATTGTAGACAATTTTCATCTTTTGACCGTCATTAAAAAAAACTCTTTTTCAAATATGCCTTACAAATTTTTTAGGCAATTATTCCTTCTTGAATGTTTAGAAAATGTGGTTTGATTTATTGTACCTACCTTTAAAAGAAATATGCATTATCTTTGCAACGCTGCATTCTTGTAAAAATAAGAAATGAAACTCTATATTTTGTCGTTAAAAAAAAAAAAAAAAAAACCATTCCGGGGTGTAAATTGTTCATTTTTGAAAGACTAACAAAAGTAAACTCGGTTATAAGAGTCGATGCGCACCTCATCTAAAAATTTATCATTTTTTGCTGACACACATGAACAACGGTAGAAAGATCTAATTATGAGGCTTGCTCTTTCTACTACACGCATTTTCTGGAAACAATTCACCGCATATCTACAGCAAAGTTTAAGTTTTTGTTTGAAAAAAAAAAAATTTATAAGAATAATTTTCAGAAAAATGAAAGTACTTTAAACACGTGAACTTGAAAATCCATTTTATATTACGTATAACGCACTCACATCATGCTTACTTGTACGCGTATAGAAAATGAAGCTTACTCGTATACGCATACTAATCGCACACGCGCGTATGCGAAAATATGCATATGAATTTTTTCAAACTCTAACGTAAAAAACAAATCTATATATAACAACCAATTAAATAATTATTTATATCTGTTCAAATGAAAAAAAAAATATATTTAAAAATGAGGAGCACCACATATTCACTGTTAAAATTGACATAGAAAAAAAAGAGTTTACCCGATATGCCAAGAGACAAAATTTTGAAATTTTCTCGAAGCTAAAAAAAGTTTTAGAGAAATGCTCACACATATATAGGTATATTATTTGCGTCGTCGGGGTTTAACGTAAAGGTGCGTGCGCCATTGGCCGTGTCTCGTCTCCCCCTTCTCAAGTCTCGTATCGGTCACCGTGCAAGCAGCTGATGCGAGCGTGCGCGCAGCGTCATCAATATATCGCGCGCAGCGTCGAGCTGCGACGGAGTCTACATCAGGCTGCGCAGACGCTTTCGACGGAGAAGTGTTTTCTAGTGGACTGTGGTAATCGTGCTTTGAAATTTTGGGTGTGGACAGCTATATAGAGATAGACAGTTTGTTAATTTCCATGCTGGTAGGAAGGAGGGAGTTTTGCTTATTTTAGTTACTCCAAAAAATTAAAATATTCAGAAGCAGCAGCCCGAAATAGCTAATTTCAACTTAATCAATTATTTATACGGTTTATCGTTAAAATATATTATCGTCACTGCGACTTTTATCTCGAATGCATTTTTCTGCAAGCCACATCCGCTTCCTCTCACTAAAAACAACAACCCACAACCACCTCACCTCAACACACATATTGCACACAGGAGGCCAGACAACCTATATATACTGTGCGCGAAGTACTTAAGTAATAACCGTCGCGCGCGCAATTGGCGCCAGTCCAAGGTGTACGCGTGAGTACGAAAATTTTCCACTTCTCGTTCACGCGCATTCGCGGCGGCATATCAGCGGTGCAGCAGAAGAGGACGAAGATGAGTCTCGACCTGGAGAAACTCAGCCTCGAGGAGGTGCTTGACAAGGAGGTCAGTGAGGCTAGTGGCCAGTTTGTCAATCGGCTGCTGTACGGACGCGAATTGGAGTGAGTTTTTTTGTTTTGTTTTGGGTTTGTGAATGGTGGGACGGTTGGGATGTGGAATTGGAGACGATGACAAATGTTTATGTGTATGAGATGGGATCGAGTTTAAATATAGTATAATTTGTTAATAAAATCGTTTAGTATGGAAAAATAGTTTTGTAAACAAAGTTCGAATATTATAAAAGTTAGTTCGTGATGTGAGAGAAATTCAGTAGATATAACAACTGAAGCTTTTTTTTATTTTTGATTCGAATTTTATTTGGAAGGCCTCGTTTCGTTCAATGTACTTACCTTAGAAATTATCAAAAGCTCCAAAATTGTACATTCATGATTTCAAATACTAGTATTTATCACTTTCACGATTTGAAAATTCAATGAAAATGAAACAAATTTTCGGTCTATTATCGAAATTTTTTTCATTTGATATAAACTACCATTGCAAAAACGAAATTTTATATTAAAAAAATTAACTTTATCACTTGAAGTAGTTCAAGCTCACGAGCTTTTATTATCTATGTAAACAAAGTTAGTTTTTGTGAAAATCATTGTCCGCCTTATCTGAAATAAATCAAGAATCGCACAAGTACGCGAAGCACACAAAACTCAGAATTTCGAAAAGCTGATCATACGCATTACAGAAGACTGCGAAATCAAAGCTTAATTATACACGAAACAAAATCTGTATAAGTTGCAGCTATATTTATATACGCATCAAATTATATACAAATATTTTGTTACCGACTATCATATCTTTTCAACTTACATTCACAAATGCCACTATATGCAAACAAGTAAATAAAAAAAGAATAACTCATTCAACCACAGAAAGCTCGACATCCCAAAATTCGACAACGCGAAATGCGAGGTCGTAGGCTGGCGTCTGGGTGGCGCGCGCTCGGAACAGCTTCGCCCGCCTCGCCTCGTCCGGGTAGGTCTTATCCAGAACTCCATCGTCCTGCCCACGGACGCACCAGTCGCCGAGCAGCGCGCCGCGATACACGAGAAGATCGTCGGGTACATCGAGCACGCGGCCAAGTGCGGCGTCAACGTCGTCTGCATGCAGGAGGCTTGGAGTGAGTTTTTTTATATTTTACGCTGTTAGTTTAAGAAATGGTGGATGTGCGGAGAGTGTAGGTAGTTTATAGGTGTTTTTTTTAGAATAGAATGTTTGATAACGTTTGTAGCGGTTTTTGAAAAGATTATATTCGACAATTCAATTTCTTTTTTTTGTGGAAGTACTTGCGTTTAGCTTTTGATATCTTTCGAGAAACTTCGATAAGTATTCGTATATCAATTTTGTTTGATGATTTATATGAATGAGATGAAAGAAAAGAATTAAAAAATTAAAGTCAATCAATCTCTCATATTGGTAACTTGATTAACGGGTTATACGTGACTCGCGTAGAAGTAAAAGTGTTCGGTTGATTAATGATGTCTCTATGACTTTTTGGGACTTCATTGTTACGGCACTGTTTGCTGTGGGATAGCAGCTGTGATATAAAAATGTATGTTAATGAGGTGTAAATTAATTCTATCGGAAGATTTTAATTGAAAATTTTGATACCGCAAGTGTGGAATCGCTAAATTTTACCACTTTTTCTTTATTTGTAGAGATTTAGGTAGTTTGTAAAATAATTTGATGCTTAAAATTGGAATGGAAAATTTAGATTCGAATTTTCGAAAGAAATGTCAGGTATATTTAGCCGAATAATTCAACTTTTATTTTTATTTGTATATGTAAATTCTACAGAGTTATAAAAACTAATAAATATTACTAGAAAAATCAGTGCTAACTCCAAACAGAGTTTAAAAGTAGTGCAGAATTTTTTACAATACACTAACGTTAGAAGTTCACTCAAAAATTGTAAATAATAAGAATCATTTTCTATACTAATGGTATATTATGTTTTCCCTTAATTTTTATTTTATAGTATTTTAAATAAATACTTAGATACACATTAGGCTGCTTTAATGCGTACTTTTCTCGAAAATTTCGATATAATTATGTTCTTATATTTTTAGTCTTACTAGGTGAATTTACGAATTCTTTATTTCGTTATAACGATAGTTTAGAGGCTCGAAAGCAAATAGTCGCTTTAAAAAATTTATTTTTAGCCCTTTTTTATTATAACTTATTGTCGAACGAAAAAATCTTTGAGATCGCCAAGTCACCCAAATGCATTCAAAATCTAGAAAACTATATATATTTACACGCAACTTCACCCGAACGCTTATAATTCCCCTATACGGTACAACTCTCGCTGTTTTCCGCAGCCATGCCATTCGCCTTCTGCACCCGTGAGAAGTACCCCTGGTGCGAGTTCGCCGAGGACGCTGAAACGGGCCCGAGTACCGAACTTCTCTCCTCCTTAGCGCGCAAGCACAGCATGGTGATCGTGTCGTCGATCCTGGAGCGCGACTCCGTCAACGGCGACACAGTGTGGAACACGGCGGTGGTGATCGGCACCGACGGCAAGGTGATCGGCAAGCACCGCAAGAACCACATACCAAGGGTTGGCGACTTCAACGAGTCGACGTATTACATGGAGGGTGACACGGGCCATCCAGTTTTTGACACCCCATATGGAAGGATCGCGGTTAACATTTGCTATGGGAGGCATCATCCGCTCAATTGGCTGATGTTCGGAATCAATGGCGCTGAGGTGAGGATGTTATGGTTGGCGGTTATGATTCTTTTTTTTTAATAGAGCTTGTTTATAAGTGCGTGTTGCACTGTGGTTTAATCCTTTCCGTTCGAAATATATTCTTTCAGCCAATGTCGCTAAAATATCACGTTTTTCTTTCGTTTCAGATCGTGTTCAACCCATCGGCAACTGTGGGCACCCTGTCGGAGCCATTGTGGCCGATCGAGGCTCGGAACGCCGCGATTGCCAACAGCTACTACACCTGCGCGATCAATCGTGTTGGTACGGAGAAGTTCCCGAACGAGTTTACCTCCGGCGATGGAAAACCTGCGCATCGCGATTTCGGACAGTTTTACGGCTCGAGCTACGTCAGTGCGCCAGACGGCGCGAGGACTCGCGGGTTAAATAGATACAGGGACGGGCTGCTCGTCGCCGAACTTGATCTGAATTTGTGCAGGCAGACTAGGGATGTCTGGGGCTTTAGGGTGAGTATTGGGATCACTGGGTCGTATAAGTGTATAGAAATGAAAATTGAAGGGTTTGTTTGATTATAATTTATGTTTCTTTTCCTGATTTGATTTCGCGCATAATTTTTTAACCAAGTAAAAAGAAAGTTTGAACATTAACTCGTAGTAAATTGGCCTGCCTATTCATTAACGTAATTATTACAGATGACTCAAAGACTGGGCATGTATGCCAAGAAGCTCACCGAGGCCTCCCAACCCGAATTTCAGCCGCAGATCGTGAAAAAGTGAATGAGAAAAAGAAGACACGAGATGTCACATTGTAAAAAGATTCATTTTATATATTTATAAAACGAGTGGAACATTCTTTTTATCGCAAAAACACTTTCGGAGAGACACTAATATATATATATTTTTGTACCAAAAACAGTAATAATAATAATAGTCGATTAAATTAATAATAATAATAATAATAATAATAATTTTAAAAAGTGATCAAATCAACTTTATACAATAATCAGCTAGTTTTTTTTTTCATTTACCTAATTAAACGTTATCTACGCAATTAATTATCAATCGCTCGAAGGCGCGTTGGCCGCAGAGTTGCGCGTTTGTTTTTGGTAGTGTAACGCGTCCTGGTAAGCCTTCTTCACGGCTTTCCGGTCAGTCGGCTTGCGCGACTCGATCAGCTTGCCGTCGTCCAGCTCCTGCGACACGCCGAGTGGCTCTAGTTTCTCACCAGGTAACCATTGCCTACGGAAATCAAAACAAAATTTTCCGTATTAAAAAAAAATTAGCTACAGTTAGAGTAAAAAAGAAAAAAAGAGAAAAATGGATAAAAGAAGCGTTACCACGTTCTCTTCGTGTCGAAGAACAGCACCAGGTACACTTTATCTTTGTAGTTGCTCGCGAGAGCCAGCACGTCCTCGGGCGGCGAGGGTATCGGCACGCCCTTGTGGATCGTGCCCTTTGGTGTGTTCGGATCGATTATTAGAGCTGGATACCATGGGTAGCCTCTACACTTCGCCCAGACGAGTTGCAAGGCAGCCAGCTCTCCGTTACTGTCCGTCTCCATCATGCTATTTGATTCCATGATGTCCGACGCCTCGTCGTGGGCGAGTTTTGGGATTTTTGGCTTGGGCGAGGGGATGTCCTGTGGCATTTCTTCTGTATCTTCGTCGCGCTCGGGACTGGTTGACCTACTCGTGGAGCAACTGCTGCAGCTCGAGGATTGGCTTTCTCGTTCGCCTATGTCACTGTCTGTCGCTCCACTCCTGCGTAAATGAATTTTAAATTTTACGTCACTTTCTTTTTACTATTTTGTACTTTAAGAAGTAAATGTATGGCGCGTACGTACCTGTAAACCCTAAAGCTATCGCTCTGCTTCTTCTGCTCGTTTTCAGGAGTGGTACGATTCACCTGTCCCCGACTTGCGCGTGCTTTAGCTTTTCTCGTGAATAACACGGCTGTGCGCCGATTGACGCCACCTCCGCTCACTAAAACTGGGTTTGGACTCGAGGCACTTTGACCACCAGGACTCGAGCTAAGTACGCTAGTTGAAGATGTGTCTTTTTCCCCACTACAGTTTACAAAAAGATAATACAATTATTACATCTATCAATTTATATGCGCACTCCTATTTTTCAAAGTTAAGAAAATTATGCGTTACCTAGGTTGCACCTCCGAGTCGTTTCGCACCCTCGTGTTCCGTTCGCGTTTCTTTGTTTTTCCTCCACCGGTACTTGGCTGTTGTTGGTGTTGTTGCTGCTGCACGTCTCCTTGTTCAGGTTCGGGAAGATGCTCCAGCTGATCCAGCGTGGTCGCGCTGCTCAGGTCCGGGTAATCCTTACGAGCCTGATCGATAACGATACCGCCCTGCTCGCGCATTTTCACCCCGGCTCTGTAGAACATCGTGTCCTTGCGATTGTACGCCAGACAATTGTTCACCATGAGGATGAAGTCCGCCTCGAATTCGGATATCGAGTCGTATTCTTGACGATCTATTTTAGCCTGTAGAAGATGAGGTTTGTTAAAAAAGGTTTTGGCAGACGTTATAGATTAAAAAGATTGATTAGTGATATGTGTACCTCGATTGTAGACAAATCCATAGGATGGGTAACGATGTCCAAGTAATCTGGCACCTCCTCGATGTTCACCGGCTGTCCAAAAACATCGTTTGGATCACGCATTTTTAATGCTTCTAATAGTATGCGTAATATACTTTCAAGTGGCCTTAGTTCATACCACAAACATTTCTCTTTTCTAAAAAAATTAGTATATTATTAGTATTTTTTAGCAACAATTATTATAATATATTTTCTATGATTCTATGATTAATTATATTTGCATATATAGTGTCGACTATTACTCAATGAAAATATAATCTCATCACGACAGTTATTGTATTAAACTTACACTTTGAACAACTCCTTCTTAAGTTTCTCACGTTTTCTGACCAGTTCGCACAGCAATCTTGCTCTCTCAAGATCCTGTCTTAAGCATTGCCAGTACTTGAGCTGTTTGTACATTTCATTTCGGATCTCGGCATCTGGCGTCGGCGACGACGAGTCCCCGAGAGACGGGGGCGCTCGTGGATGTGGATGCGAGCTCTGTAACCGCCTCAGCAGCGGTACGCCGTTGCGATACTGGCGTTTTAGGGTCCAGTAAGCTATCAGTCGCTGAATCAACTGATTTTTCTTTGGCAGACCGTCCGCAAGACTGCGAAAAAATGCAAAGTTAGTCGCAGAGTATAAACCAGTAAGACCAATTGAAATATACGTTAAAATTAAAAATAAAATAAATGGCCATTCAACATTACCATAAAATAAAAATCGACGTAAAGAAAATTCAAAGAAAACTTACTACCTAGCAATCTCGCGGATGCGTTCAGGCGGTATGGTGGGTATCGAGATCACGGGTGCGGATGAACTCTTCTTGTTGGCAATAGCTCGGCGCCGCGCCTCCGCGGGGTTTGTGCTTGGTTGATAATCCGGTGGAGTGTGTGTTTCACAGTAGGCAGTTTTCTGAACGAGCATGGGCTCGCCATTCGCCGGCTGTACAGTTCGCATGCGCATGCAGAGTCCAGCCTGCTGGGCGCAGGTGACGTGAAAAGCCGCGTAGCAGTTGCTCTTGTGACACTGGATGCATGCGCCTACGCCGCGACGCTTACACACGCAGCAGGTGAGTCGCCAGCGCGCGGCTGGTATGCTCTCGATGCTGTCGATCGGCTCGAGGAATACTGTGTTGGCGAAGCGCACCTCAGGGATCCACAAGGCACAAACCACGTGGGCCCACGTGGCCGGTCGATCGGTCTGTTTGAATGCACCACCTGTTGCATGATTATAAATTGAATAAGTGTAAGTATGTGGTCATTTTTTGGTGGTAAAAGGATCAAAGTTTGGGGTGTGTGGGTAGATGGTTACCTCGATTGGGACAAAGAGCACAGTCTACGGCTCTGGACGGGCTCTGTAGACACCTCCTGCACAGCCATTGGCCCTCCGGAATGTAGGGAACTCCATAGCAGTCTTGATGCACAGCCAAATTACACATGTCGCAGAAGAGGATGGCATTACTGTTCTGGCACTCTCCGTCCATGCATATGCAACAAACGGCGTCCTCGTCAGCAGCTGTCACGACACCCGCTCCACTTCCACCGTTTACTTGCTGCTGGAAGTATGATTCTTTCTCTAGACGGTCCATCAGTAGTTCGAATGTGTCTGGTTCTAAGTTGGGAGTCAGACCTGAGGCTGCTCGCCGTTCGTTTACTATGGATAACCATGCTGAATCTTCTTCATCTAAGTCATATTCGACTTCACCTACAATATTATAAGGAGTGATTTAAATATAAAATAAGTATGATCTAAGTAAAATTGTCAAAATGCATATTGATGATTGAGATTACCATCTAGCTCCTCGCCACTTCTTTCCATAAATCTAACATATGAATTTGGAAGAGATTCAGCCTCACCAATTTGAGTTTCATAACCATCTATTTCTTTGGCCACTGCTACAGGTAAAGAACTTAATATAGCTTTGTCTTCTTTTTCTCTGTCAGCAGCGGATGTGCTATTTTTATGAGGACTACTTTTTTCATTAAAGTCATATTCTTCTTGTGTTACTATGGCAATACTGTCAGTGAAGTTTATTTTTACTGGTTTACTACATCCTTCTAAATTCACCTGGAAAATAAGAAACAATTTTTTCATTTTTTTTGACCTGATAACAGTGAAAAAAATCTTTTTGCATAGACTAACATCAAATACTAGTGTTGAATCAGTTTCAAATAAAACAACGAAAAGGAATTGGATACTTTACAATAGTTTAATGTATTGTAATTATCTTTAAAACTTTAAACATCTTCACATAAGAAACTTTACAATGCGATAATATATATTTACAACATTGCATCACATATTTCATAAATTTATCTAAGAACTAATACGATACAAGTGTTATAAAGAAAATGGAGCAGCATTATAGAACATCCTTGTTTACTAAAACAATGACCACGTATGAATAGTTCAATTATTATCCCAGCCCAACAAACCAGAGCAAACAATTATTTAATCTTTGAAATTCTTTTCAAATCACATCAATAGCCACTGTCCCAACCGCCCCAAAACAAAAAAGTGAGGTTAGGTTCCCCATATCCACCGCGCGTCCGCGTCCTCTCTGATTACCCGAATAATCTACAGAAACCTTTCTCCTCTATCCTCAACTCACCAGCGCATACTTGTTGGACTCCTGGACGGGTATGTTAACCTCGGAGTTGGCCGGTGCGCCGCCGCCACCACCGGCGCCCGGGCTCGCATCGGTCGCGAGTTTCTGAAGTTTGTGGCTGCGGCTGCGGCCTCCTTTCTTGCGACTCCATGAGGGTGTGCCACCAGGGTTCCTCATTCTCACTTTCACCTTCACCTTCGTCGTCGTGCCGACGCGTCTGCGGACCTGCGCTGCCACCGCTGCGCCAGGGCTCCTCTTCGTCGACGGCGGCAGCGCCTTCACCGCACCGCCGGGCGGCCGCCGACGGCGACGGCGCCGCGACGCGTCCCCGACGCTGCTGCTGCACTTCTGCAGCGCGTCCTCGCCGCCCCGGCGCGTCGTCGCGTGGGACAAAGGTATACACTTGGTGTAACGACGACAAACTCTCTGCCTCTGCCCCTAGGTCTCTCCCGCTGAGGCGAGGTTAACCTAAGGTTCTGCTGTGTAGTCGCGGTGATGATTCAGTGTTGTGCAGAGTCAAGTCGTGCGAAAAGTAAGCAGATTCGTGTGTTTTGCGCGCTCGCGCGCGCGAAGTCCGTTGCTGTGATGAGTTTTTTACGCGCCCGCGTCACGGTTCACGTTCACTCGATGCTATACTTATTGCAGCAACCGTGGAACGGTGGAACCACTGTGCAGGCACTGTACAGTAAAGTGCGTATAGTGTATGTAGAGAGCCTATAGCGTGGATTGTGGAAGTTAATTCGTGCTCATTCGCTGGTAAATTACCTTTTTGAATCTTTTGCGCGTGCGCTGCAGTAAAGTGCTGTAAAGGCGGGCTTTTCGAGTTTTTTTTTTTAAATTTGTTTTCGTTTTTATATTTATGGCATAAGTATTGATGTCTCAGACAAGATAACGACTTCCAATAAAAGAGTAGTACTAATAATCTTTTCCTATACTTATTACTTATCAACATTGTAGTTTTCCATATTTTTTATTGAATTTTTTAAATAAACGTTAATGTTTTTTTGGTGCCCTCCATATTTAAGCAAAGTGGTAGATAGTTATGAGCTACAATTGTATATAGGGGATTCAAGTTTTTGGAAGTCGAATTAGTTATAAAATATGGCCCAGTAAAGCTTCATGCTTTGATGTATATTGTGTATATAGCGTCAACAAATTAAATATTCAAAGACAATATGAAAAATTGTAAAATCCGTGGCTATTTTGTTGAATTCAGAACCAACAAGAAAATGTTAAAATAAAATATTGTCCAGCACTGCAAACTCTTTGTATAGAATAAAATATATTTCAAAAAATATTTTATTATAAAACAGTCTTTACATAATTAAATTCATAAAAATAATTCACAATCTTACAAAATTAAGTAGAGAACTATTATACCTATATTAAGTTTACTTAAATAAATTACATTATAAGTACAGCACGTGAATAATATATCATTCGGACGGTTACACCGACTGTAGTCTTGAGATTTTCACCCACACGCCGTTTTCACTGGCGGTGACCAAACTTCGTCTGCTAAACTTTATCGGGATGTTCGTCTTCTCGCACACGTCGACTTGGTACTTCCTCAGGAAGGTTATGATGCCGACTTTGGTTTGTAAAAGTGCAAACCTCATACCTGAAAAAGATTTTTTATTTTTTATTTTTTTATTATTATGCTCTAAAATAAAATCAATATCTACTTTCTATACTAAACAAATATTTATTTGAATTTAAGATATTATTTAGTGTCCTAGATTTTATTTTCACCAAAGAAATAAATAATCATATAAGTGATTTACTTATAGCTGATGATTGAATTGCCTGACGGTTTGGCTTGATCAATCAATTTTTCATTTAATTAATAAACTAAACGCTGTATAGGTAAATTCTCACTAAAATTGTAGTAAAAAAATTCGCTTCAAAAATATTTTTTTCACAAGTATTATAGGTAATTATAATATTGTAATAATATTAAAATAGTACTATAATAACGTTGCAATAATATTATAATAATACTGTGATAATATTACAATATTAATTTATAGTACACATCCCTAATAATAGTAACGCATTGTAAATAATATCTTCGATCAATAAATTAATCAGCTATATAGAATGATTTTTCACAAAAGACATTATGAACATTCTCACCTATGCAGTTGCGCGGTCCCTCGCCGAACGACAGAAACGTGTAAGGATGCCTCGTGCGCTTTGTCTCCTCATCGAAGCGCTCGGGTCGGAAGACTTCGGGTTCCGGGTAGTGCTCGGGATCGTGGTGGATCGCGTAGATCGGGATCACAACCCTCATGCCCTTCGGTAGCTCCACGTCGCTACCCGGCACTCTGTATGGCTGCTCGCAGCGACGCGAGAGCAGAGGCGCGGGTGGGTACTTGCGAAGAGTTTCTGTCGAATAAAGTTTTTCGGTTAGACAGTTTTTCAAGTGGTTATTAGTAAGGTCTTTCCAGTAGAATAATATTGAAAAGTGAGAATGTAATCATCGGTATAATAATTGCATTATATTATATACTCTACTATTAAGTAAAATTTTCATGAAGTATATTTTGAAAGGATTGAAAATTTAAAATGAAGATATTATCCTGATAACATGTCAAATTAATATAGAAATTATGTTGAATTTGAAAAATTTAAGAAATCTAAAATTAATTCAGGTAAAAGAATAATAAGATGAAAACCATCATATATGATGGTATTCCATGTATGATTTCATCTAAAATCAATATATATGTATAGATATCTACATAGACATCTTTGTAGACTGAAGAATATGACCTCAAAATTTGTAGGTGAATGTCCATTAATTTTTCCATATGAATTTCGTAAAACCTATCGCATGAAAAATAATATAAAATTTCACTTTATGAAATCCCACGATTTTCCATGTACCTATATATATGGAAATCATATTATTTCATATGATAGAAAATTATGAAATTCGGAAAGGGAAATTTCTGTGCAATAATTTTGCACGTGGTTTTTTTTTCATATAGAAATCCATAGGAAAAATCATATGGACATTCGCCTCAAAATTAGATTCAATAGATTTCGGATAAATTTTTATGTGAAATTATGAATGCACATATTATATATATATATTTCATATGGATATTTTCAACTATGGGATATCATATTTTACAAAATTTGTTTAGAAAAAGTAATAAAATAACCCGGTTAAAACTTGTTGTTTTAACGAAAATGTAGTTCAGATACAGAAGTAAAATTAAATACCATATCAAATGAAATTTCTCATGATTATTATACCTATAATATATCTTAAAATTTGTTAAAACTCCCACATACGATATAAGCATAATGATTTTTTCACAATCTCAAAATTCATCCATAGAATTAAAAAAACATAAATTACCCATTATGACCATATCGAGGTACTTCATATCCTGGACCGCATCATAGGTGAGTCTGCCATCGCGCTTGTCGAGCGCCTCCTCGATATCGCGCCTCGTCCTCGCCTGAATCTCCGGATTCACAGCGAGCTCGTGCAGGCAGAAGGCTATAGTGTTGGACGACGTCTCGTAGCCTGCGACGAAGAAGACGAACGCCTGCGCCGCTATCGTGTTCTCGTCCAGAACTGCAAAAGTCATATACTTACGTAATTTATTGTTATTTTTTATTGGATTTCGCGCGTAGTATATATAATAGCGATAGCGATCGAAACGTGCGGGTCAATACAAATTATCGCAAGTGATTATCACCGGGTTTTTTTTAGCAATGCGTATTTGCGCACTTTTTTCAATGAGCCGCGATTTTATTTACGTGGTATAATATATAATGCTGTGTGAATCGAATGCATAAGAATGCAGGAAAATTGGATCTTTGATATGGATTTTGTTTTTAGAATATTATACCGTGATTAATAAAGTGAGGGTAGGTATACTTGGGGATATAAAAAGTTCCTGGATTCTTTGGAAGGTTTCTGCTGTGTGTTAATTTATATGAACATATAGAGAAAAAAGTGTGCGATAAAAAACTACATAATAATGAAAAAAATGTTGGACCACCCTATAGTGAAAAAAAAATTACATTAGTTTTCACATCAAAATTTCACGAGACTTAAAAACCAGGATAACGCTATAGTTTAAAAATTGTTTGTTGCACCGTTTGGAAAGTTGCAAGTCATATTTCTGTTCTGATGCCTTCTGAAATGTATGAACGATGCATTACTTATGTGTAATACACTTTAAAAAAAAATTGATTGCATAAAAAAATATCCTTTATCTCAAATTTTTGTACGAGATCTCAGCAGCAGCTCTCATTTTCAGCAGGAAACGTATTAATTGTATAAACTATTTGTTTTTTTTTTATAAAAATTGCTGAAATGTCATAATTTTTATTTCAGATAACAGAGATTTTGCTAGACTACAAGTCTGCTTCACATGTCATGCTGCACTTACACAAAAATAGTAGTATTTTTCCCCGCAGGTACCGTTACTTTCCAATATTAGATTCTCAAACACGTGCACTTTTTAAATCCACGCGTATTTATTTAAACATCTGTATACAACTCACTGAATGCATAACGGCGATTAGACAATTTATTTCAGAATAGAATTTACCTATTTCTTCGGTAGCGGTAACATCGTCGTCGTTCTGTGCCCGCAGTCCGTTGCCATTATCGAGCTCAAGCGTTCCCTTGTTTTTCAATTCAATTAGCAGATCCATAAAGTCGTGTCGCTTCATAGCCTTGTCCTCCCTCTCTTTCACCATCTGCGAGACGACGTTCATGAAGAAGCTGGTGACCGACGGATCTATCACCTATCCGATATACGTAAATGTCAGTGAGTTTCGGTGTGTGGTAAGTGTGTATGCAAGTGACAAAAATGAAGAGCAAAGTAGAAACAAGGAAGGAAGATGGGGAATTGAAAATGAAAAATTATACAAATTCGGTGATAAAAGTAATCGTTGTCAATATTGACTCATCGAGGCGGTCTTATCGAACGCGAAATTTTTTCTTTCTTATTTTTGTCTGGATTCTGCTCAAGCATTGCTATATTTTATCTTGCGAATTCTAAAAATAGAAATACCGCGGGTACGTTTCTTTAATCTTTTGAGCCTTTTGTGCGGTCCTGTACTTAGAAACATACAAGGAAAATCAATGGTGCGTCTGAAAATGCACTTTGCGTTATCGGTGACTAACCGATAGATTTACGACGTCGCCATTTTATTTTTTCGTGTTATGATAGCTGAGGGAAGTACCGCGGATTCAGGAATCGGAAAATTAGACGTTTAAAGTTGTATTGTTTACCTATGAAGTTGTATAACAAATGATAAATTACTATAAATAATTAAACTGCTATTATAAGAATTAGCTTGTCATGATACATAGAAAATCACAGTTTAGCGTGTTTTTGATGGTTTTAATAAAAATTGCAATATTTTGTTCTATGTCTTCGGTTCCAAAGAGCATAATATTCTTTCTTCTTTCTTTTTCTAGTAGATAATTTATGATCTTTTTCAACTTATTGTATTTTATTACCGTTCATTCAATTTTTTCAGTACTTCATATTTTTCTTTTCATTCTTCTATATCATTCTGCCTGAGATGTCGACAGTTTTTGCAATTTTTCGTAAAGGGGAGGTCTGGACTAAATGGGGACGGGTAAAACGGTAATAAATGTCGCGGAATTTATTGTATATTCTTTTTATACATATTTTAGCTTGCATTACATAATAAATTGAAATTTTACTTGTAAGAGCTATGAATTATTAAAAGGATGTGACTTTTTTATCTAGGGATTCTCTTTCAATTATCTTTTCAATTATAACTTTGGTTCTCATTTTGTTAGATATCTCTTACGAATCTATTTACTTTCGCGACGCGTTTGCAGGTGTCCGTCAAAACAACTCATCGGGGTCTCCAAATGCATTCCTAGCAATATTTTTCCAATTTAGCTTTGATTTGGGACTATTCAAGCTCAATAATATAAGAGTCATTAACATGTACATATATTACTCATTCAAAATTGAAAATATAACGCTAAAAAGAGCTTTCCCTTTCTGAATCTTTGTAAAAGGTCATTGCACTGGCAAATACACGACTCCATCAGCGATGTGTTTTTAATCACACGAACAAATATAAATTTTACCGAAATTCCTTAAGATATAAAGCCGAAGGAATTTTCGAATTGGAAAACTGTCATATACTTCAACATTTTCATATTATACAAGTAATATAAAATTTTATTCAATTGGGATCATCCCAGCCAACTTTCTATTCAAAATCCAATACCGCCGCGTACAAATATAGTATGAATAATAAACAAATCATGTACCTGAACACCGAGCACCCTGTACAACCTGGGCATCGCCGTTCTCAGCATACGCCAGAGCGTCGCGGCGTAGCTCGGCCGTGACAGTCGCCTCGCTGCTTTACGGAACGCGGAGTCCTCGTCGCCGAGCGCGTTTATCTGTATGCCGAAGGCGCAGCTACCGATCACGTCGATCGTGAAATTCGCAGCCAGCTCACGCGCCTCCACCAGCGTCACGTGCGACGTGCTCGAGCTTTCCCCAGCAGTGTCGCCCGTGGGAGTACCAACAGGCGATTGCAGCCGACGCTCGATCAGGCTGTTCAGGTCGTCTGAGCACTCTGCTAGGAGGTAGAACATGTTCTTCAGCTTGCCAGAGGAGAAGGCCGGGGTGAGCTTGGCGCGAAGACTCTTCCAGTGTTTGCCTGCGGATGGATATGGATTTTTTACTTTTGGTATATTTATATGTATCGTGGTAACGTGGTATTAGTTTTCTATGGTTCTGTTGTATATGGTTTGCGCATATGACTCTTGTATATAACATTAGAGACTAGTAAGTTAATTTACAGGTATATAATGTCTAAAAGATATGTTTTAGGGATATGCGAGCAGAAAAACAAAATTGATAAATAAAAGCATCACGATGAAATTTTTGAAACGTTCTTATTATATCTCTGATTTTCATTTCCGCTGGGATTTGTTTTATTTTTACTGCGGCAATTTCCTCTACTGCAATTTCTTAATTACCATGTCCAGAAAAAGTATTTAAATTATATATAAAACAAAATAAGGTGGAAAAAAGTTCATTTAAGTACAATAAATATTTTTTTTTTTTTACGAATTGTGCGTTGTTCTAATTTTATAAACAAACATTTAAAAACACTAATGCTAAGTAGAATCACAAATATCAATTACCTAAAGTTTATTTTCTCGTGCATATATAACTAAACGATCGTTACAAAATAAATAGAGAATGAAATGTTACAGCCTACCGTTAAAAAGTAGAATACATAAATATAGAGCACTCTCATAGGAAAGGTACAGTTTTTAGTCTATATTTTGACTTTCTAAACGGCTAACGGTGCAGACCCTCAGTTAGAATTCTCGGAATATAATTACGGCGAAGTTGATATTTTATGAAAGCTGCGGTCGATCATAAAATGTAATTGCTCCGAAGCTGAAGAAAATCATGAGACACGCGAAGCATTGAAAAATAAGATAAAAGCGCGCTAAGTAATTGCATGGTGTTTCCGTGATGCAATTAATACAAAATCGCCATTCATTAAAATTAGAAATCCTAATGGCTATTTACAAAAGCTAAATCAATTGTAAATGATATGTTGGTATATGACACCATCACAGTTGAAGAGGCAGTTTTTCTGATAAATATTTTTGTGACACTAGAAGCATTATCTTTTTTAGTGCACAATCTAAGTCTTATAAGATTTATAACTAAAATCGTCTTAATAATAAAACAGTAACTAAGTTTATACCATTATAAAGACTCAAATAATAATCGATTTAAACATTTTAATTCATATCTTTTGCTTTCTCCTAGAGGAACTTTTGTTATAGTAAAACAATTTTTTGAGATAATGTGTTAGGAATGTTATTGTTTAGCACATTTGGAATCGACATACATTATATTTTCAAAACTCTCTTCAGAATCATGTGGTAAAGCACTTTTGGACATATATAAGACTCGTAGAATCATTCCAGCTATCCAGAGGGAAATTTGGTACGTATGGATGCATAAATGAGTTATTTGTATAGCCTACTTTTAGGAAAGTAGTCTATAATTATATAATTATGTTGTCTTCAAATTTAATTGTCGATTTTTCAATTTTCAAGTTTAACCCCAGCTGGCGCCCTTAAAGAATCTTCATTTGAGTCAAACGTAATTAAAAAATTTCTTGGCAAATGAATTGCGCATTTCTCTCGAAGCATTCTTTCTATCAGTATATATGTAGTATATATTTAGGCAATATATGTGTAAAATTTCACGAAGAAACTATGATTTGAAGTAAAGGTCATTGAGTAATTTTAAAAAGTTTTGAATTTAATATTATAATCAATTATTATTTTTTTCATTCTTTTATGCACAATTTGAAAATTAAATCACACCTGTCATTTTATTCATATTTTATACAAAATTTAAAAATTTATATACTTTTCAATCATCCTAAATGAAATGCAATTAGAACTGTGTCATAAATTGATGTAATAATTTTAAATTTTTGCATTAAAAAAAAATTATAGGAATCAATATATTAAGTTCGAGGAACCCACGTGTCAGTTGATTGGCATCGTTTTTTTTTTGTTTTTTGTTTTAAGTATCAATCAATTTCAATGAGTTAATCAAAAACCACTATTACTAATTAGATCTGTCACGTTAACCCATCGAGTTGAGGAGTTAAATGCACCAGCACTTTTAAAAATAGACATCCCAGAAAATAAACATAAAAAAAATTACGTCAGTTTAATAATCTCAACGTATCCGACATCCAAACCCCACCGCAACCCGACCTACCTTCAAGATTAAACAGATGCCCGGATAGGGGATCCTTGCCGCTGTTCACCGGTATACCCCTGTTGCAGAACGTCTGAAAGTCCTTAACGCAGACGCACTTGATCAGCTCTGGATCCCTGACGATCAAAATCGGCGACCTGACGCGAAACACTCCAAAGAATCTCTCGTTGCCGAACCAGTTGTACATCTCGCTCACGCCCTCGGGCTGCGACTTCCTGAACAGCAGTAGCTCGCCGAAGTTGCCCAGCAGGGGTGTAGGCTTGCGATAAGGCACACCACGGACGAGCCAGTAGTCGAAGGTCGAGGTGAAGTACGCGTAGAAGGCGTATGAGAGGCCCAGGAGGCCGAGTAGCACCAGCAGCGGGTCGAACAGGCTGTCCCTGATTAGCGACAACATCGTGTGTTGCGCGGCGATATTATATATGTCTGGAAAGAAAAGTTTGCGATATTGTCTTTCTTTTTTTTGTTCTATAATAAAATTAGTGCGAGAGTTTTGCGATTTGGTGATGGCCTGACGTCATGGGTACGTGTTTTGCGAAACGTTGGAGAATATTTTCGAACTAGACGGTGTATCGTAACATACTATAATTAGAAGTATGGTGCGGGAATATCCGCGACTTTCGTTAATTTTATGTGTATAGGTTCTGGTTGGTAATTAATTTTGGCTTTATTTAGCTTGTGCTATATGTGCATCATTGACATTGTGAACAATTACTTGGCAATGGTAATAAATATTATTGTTTTTCCGCGTTGTATACTTAAAATATTTGAAATTCAAATATTTAATTTTATAATTCAATTGCGATGTTTTTTCTCGAACTCTTGACATTTTGAATGTTTGCACAATGTGTCGCATGAATTTTCAAAAAGGAAATGTCACGATGATTCAGTTTTTGACATTCGCACAATTTATGCATTGGTTTACAAAACTGACTCACTTTCTCTCGAAAGAAAATATTCATTATTGCTTTTAAATTTAGTACAAAATTTACATTACTATGTACTTTATATTGAACACAATGGTTTTATAACTGTGAAAGTAAAAAACTAATGAATTCGCATGCTTCAAAACATTAATCAATTAGAAATTCCGTTCTATACCTTTAGGATTTTTATGAGTGGATTTTAAAATATTCTCTAGAAGTACTACTTAAGTATTGTTCAAATGTTACTTAAGTACTTTTTTTTTACTCCAAGAGTATAATATATAAGGACTTATACTCTTTAAAAATGTTTAATTTATTCCTGCCAAACCAACCACTTACTATAGTGCAACGAAGAAAACTAAGTAAATAAAATAAACTATCTTTTGATCATTGCAACAAATACATTGTTTACTAATAACTATTTTTATTATTGTTTACCAGATACCACATAACTCCAATAAAAGAGATAAAACAAGAAATTTTTCAATCCACTCACCTCAGTAAAAAAACAACAATACGTCGACGACGACGTACCTCCGATGTTCCTCCACGCGCACCTTCCGCTCGGACACAGCGCCTCCGTCTGAAGTGATACCTGATGCCGGCGTGTTTGCCGCGCGTTTGCCTCGGCCCCCCTCTTTATTCCTTCGCTGACCGGCGGCGCGCTTCCGGAGTTGTCGCGGCGTGCGCGCACACACGTGAGGCGTCTACATAATCGAAGATATAGGCACACGCGTTGTAGTCGATTGTTTATGTATTACACCGGCGCAGGATGGAGCTTCCTGGTGACTGTTAGATAGGCTTCTGAGAATGGCTGTAATAAGTTGTCAGAGATCGTATACAGGATATAGTAAGGATTAGTAGGTGGAATTCGCGGTGCGGAGGGTTGAGGGTAGCGTGAGGAAAATTACTGTGCGTTGAGAAAGGCCTAGTGCTATGTACGCTGAGAAAAAAATTGGAAGAAGTTTTTTAGATCGCATATCTACGGTTATTTTTTGCAAGACTGTTTGTAATTTTCGGTAACCGCGGTTATCTCACAAATAGAGAAAAGAAAATTTTTACATTAAAAGTATGCTTTTCTAATTATAAAATTATAATGTTATTTGTACCAAAGTTGTA
>UXGD01002495.1:0-25730 GCA_900474315.1 Torymus auratus | reverse complement strand
GCATGAAAAAAATGTTTTCTACTTCTTAAAACACCCATCATTTGAATAAACTTGCTCTGGTTGCATCAAATATAAAAGACAAAACAAAAAAAATTCATTATGAATAGCTATATATCGTGCTATATATGTGTGATGAACTACCTTAATCAAATCCGTGATCTGAAGGTGCGACTCTCTCCTTCTTATTACGAGAGGTCCAGGCCTCCGGATCACAGATTCGGCTGAAACGTTGGGATAGGTTTTTAGATGTAGAAATATAAAGAAAGCCGCAATATTAACCGTAATGCAAAAAAAAACTCAAGTTCTGAATATTTTTAGATTTAAAGTGACTTCACGAGTAGTAAATAAAACTTTAAGTTTATAGTAGTGGATGACGGGTCACGTGATATTTTTAATCGCTTAAATAAAAATACTTTAATGTTATTAAACCGTCAAAAAATGATTTTCAAAGTTTGAAATTGAAAAATAAATATTTATCAACGATTTTTATTAAAAAATGTTCATTCATTGGTGTCTGTTTCAGCACTGGTGAAGTCACCCTATATAAAAAACTTTTAAAAAATTTTCTCGAAACGGTAAGAATTTAATCTTAGAAATAATTAATATCATTTCCAAAAGAGAACATAAAACTAAGGAAACGAGATTTCCTTTGCTTTTTCCAGAATTAAAAAATATTGATTCCTTCTTAATTTATGATAGTTTAAAGTTGAGCAACGAAAATGCACAGTTGCACCCTTAAAATTTTGATGCATTTACCTTGCTCAACTTTAAACTTTCATAAATTTGGAAGGAAACAATATTTTTCAATTCTAAACGCAAACAAAAGCTTGCTTTCTCTAGTTTTTTAAAGCATATTTAAGTTAAGTCTTTCCAAAATTAAATAGTTATCGTTTCAAAAAGAGGCCGTTTATCAATTTTTGTTTCAAAATAAAACTAAAAATGTACAGAACTTGAGTTTTTTATCATTATGGTCTAATATATTGCGACTTTCTTCATATTTCTACATCCAATAACATATCCCAAAGATTGAGCCGAATCTGTGATCCGCAGGCCATCTTCTCTTATAGTTAGTGTATAAGTATATAAGGAAGAAACAGTATTTAATGGAAAAGGCTATAGGTTCCACACACAAAATCGTAAACACAACTTTTAACTATCCATTTCAAATATATTTTCTCCTCCGCAATAATTTTACAATTCCCTCTAATTGCGCTATATATTGCACTATATAATAACAACATATAATTTTACCAAGACTAGATAATACAATAATTACATAAATGCTCTTGAGATTGTTGCAACCAAATCAAATTTGGAGCAACCAAACAATCTCTACAGGTTACAGCTTAAACTATTATCCCAAAGGAAGTTTGTACTCGGCGTTCATACAGTAGTGCCATTATTCGTTCAACTCAGTATATATTATAGTACACTTCACACAATAAATTCCCTATAAACAATTTTTAGATTTAAATTTTCTTTAAATGTAGAAACACGACGTGAACTCCAGCTGATAATTTAAACGATCTTGTTTGTATAGCGTCTTTTGATATATGATATTTTAAGTACAACTACAACATACAATTCCTTTTTTTATTATGAAAAAAATTGTTGATAACTATTATCACTTTCGTGAAAATTGAAAAATTACAATGTGACGTGTTTGTGATTGCATATAATCACCTCAAGGCCGCATATTACTTGTTAAAGGATGTAACAAGTTAGGACTGCTTTGATCTCATTCCCAAATATAAACTTATTACTTGATTATACCAAATATAAGAATCACAAAATAATAATCTCATAGTGAGATTGTAGGACTAACATGTACCCCTAGACCTCTTTTATTATATTTAATTAAAATAATCTCTTTTTAGAGTTATATTTAGCAAAACTAAAGTGATAGAAAAATAAAGACTGACTATTTTTTTAATATTTTCAGTTTTAAAAACCTTATAATAAAAGCTAATCATTTCTGAATCGTAGTGCTTATTTTCGTATCTAAAATAAGATTAGGTATGTAGGAATTGATAGTGAGTGTTCTTACTTTATATAGTCTTATAATAATTACGCCATAAAATAGAAACTCTATATTTTGGACAATAGTTAAAACTTTAAAAACTAAATTCCTTTAGTTATATGCCCATGGACATAGATGTACTGGATACCAGTAGTGTATAATACACAGTTTCTTTGTTAAATTTCCTTCATCTTCATAAGAAGACAATTGTTTATAACTGAACTCTATTCCTCAAATCTCATAAAATTTCAGTATTTGATTCTTCTTATCTTAGGCATAATTATCACGAGCTTATAGTGAATTTGTATATATTGGCAAAAATACTATCACAGCCTAATTTGACTAAGTTTCATTCTCCATGCCTATGTCCATTTTCACAACCCTCTGGAACTTCATGACTTTTGCAAGTATTCTTTGGTTTTACAATTTCTTCTACTAATGTATACTCAAGTGTAGATTTTACTTTCGTCAAAGGAAACTTCGTAAATAAAAAGTCTGCACTAATGCAAAATAACTTATACAGTAAAGGAATAAGCAATAACTGGTGACCAGTTGCCCAGAGTCGATAGTTTTGTCCTTCAAACGGATCCAAAATAGCGGGACACAACATGTGGCTTAAGTTCACTTGAACAAACTTAAAATTCAATCATGTAGTGAATGTTTTATAAACATATTACAGTAACGAAAAAATCTGTAATTATAGACTTACCATTCCAGCAATTTGAAGTACCCAAAAGTGATATGCTAGATTTACTGCATAACCAAAAATTGACCAGCTCATATCATGCAATGGTTCTACAGTATAAGCACCTAGGATACAAAATTTATAGATTATAAATAAGAAAATTTTTACCATTTTAATATTATAAATACAAACCTCCAAGTCTTATAAGATAATAAGGAATCACAGCCATTATACCATGTTGAATATAATATACTGCTTTATCGGCAAACATCTAAAAATAATATTAAGATTTAAATGTTAAAGCTCATGCATTACAAACTTGATGAATTATAGATAACTCACTGGTCGGCAATCAGTTTCTGGAAATACATATGCTAAAACTGGTCCATTTAAACCTGATACTACTAATCTATAGATAGCTGTTGTCATAGGACTTGATGGCTCTGTAGCGAGTAAGTATATCTAATAAAGTGATTAAAAAATTTTATATGATAATGAGATTTAGAAGAATTAGATAAAAAATTTAATTATTAAAATTGCAAATACCTCAGCAATTGTAAAAATATGACAGGGATTTAGAATATACACAAAAGTTTTTCCCGAAAGTTTAAATCCAATTTCAACACCAAAAACTAAACATGTAACAGTTAATAATATAATTTTTCCTTTCCTTGCTTGTTGTACGTATGGCACTGATTTTGGTAAAGTCATTCTTTTTAGGCTCCATGTTAACAAAAAAATAATATATACTGAAATTAACAAGGTTTCAATGATGCGTCTTTTGATAGACAGGTAACTAGCACATTCTGGTCCTACGTTCCTTGGGATGGATGCATTTACTCCAGAATATGCCCACTCCAACATTGTTAAAATTATTGATTTAGGATAACTAAAAAAAATAATATATTTATTGAAAAAAAATTAATCAATTTATAAATAGTTGATTGAAACTATTATGTTATACTAAATAAGTAATTCTTATATAATAAATGCAAATGCATTATAAATAACTATAAATAATTGTGTGTATTTATGTATCATCACTCAAGACACAATCTTAATCAATAATAAAAATTATTATAAAATTCAACTAAAAGTAAAATAGTTTATCCAGAATTAATAACAAATATTTATAAACTATGATTTTTACATTAAATATTCATTATTTTATTGCTAAACATGCAACATAAAACTTAAAATTGGATCGATTATTCTAATTAATTTATGTAATTATTTACGAAGTAGAGGTTATGAAACGCTTAATAAACAAAAATGAGGTTATTAAGGCAAGCTAGAATAAAATTATAAGAATGAATACAACAATATTTTTACTGTACCTCGAAAGAGTAATTACCTTAATTTTAAAAATTAAATTTGTTCGGGAAACAACCGCCAAATTATACGCTGACGTTCCTTGCTATCTATATCATGGCTGTCTGCTACCTACTCCGCTGCCAGTCATTCGTTCAATGTTTTCTGAAAAGTTCTAACTTTCTAAGTAAGTAACACAAGAAATGATTGTGTTTAGATTTCCTTGACTACGCGCCGTCTACTGATATAGGTACTGGTGTAGTATTACTAAATTATCTGATTATATATATAAATTATAACAGTATAATTTTTTGACGTATTTAATTGGTATATATGCTTATTCATAAGGATTATAAAAAAATCAATGAATCTGCATCTGATATATTTTGTAAAAAATCAAACTCAATGTAATAAAAATGAAATGCGTCATGACGAAAAACAACTAAGGTAAAAAATAATTACGTTGTAATAAAATTAATATGCATGTATTAACTAAAAATAAACAGGAGGTCTTATATTAAATAAAACTGTCCATTACTACATTAACATTTTTTATTGAAAATTGTTGAGGACAAAACATTTATTTTGTAACACTTTTTACTTATTAATTTACAACTCCACTTTATAAGCTTACTTCCAAATACTTTCCTAACAATTTCATATGTTTAAAAATAATTGAATTTCACAAAATTCTTTTGTGTATTTTACAAAAAAATAGTTCAATAGTATTATAAATGAAATCAACTACAGAATAAGATAATAATTATAATAATCGTAAATACAACTGATTAAAAACGCTAATTTATGTTTACTTTCTCATACTGAAGCACCAAAACTACAAAAGACGATACATATCCATAATCAAAAGTAATTCAGTAGTTAATATATAGATCTTTTTCTTTTTCAAAGGACTTCACGCATTTTTATCTTCGTCGACTTCCATTATGTCAGTCTTATGACGGTTATTCGTGAAGCAGCACGAAGTATATATCACAATTTAATTCGTAAGGCCGTGTATGGTATAATGGGGCCTCTATTAAATCACAAAAGTCATAGATTTAGATAGACATTGTAATCAATATAAACTTTATTTAAAAAGAGATGATCAAGTAATCTTAATGTTCAGATCATTGTAAATAGAATGGTAACACTGAATTGATGCAGTAAGAGAACAAAAGTAAAGGCAAAATAGCTTCTAAGTTAAAAATCAAATATTCGGGAAGGGAATGTTGATAGTACAAAAAATATAAATTAGTTTTAAGTTAAGTAGAAATTATTACTTTTGATGTTTCAAATTGCGAATGTCATGGTACCGACATTCGTGCTCCTTCATACCAGTAATAAATCAAATCTTTCATACCTCAATATTCCTTTCGAAATGCGTCTCCTAATAAGTTAGGAGAAACTGTATTACAAACATTAATTTTTCAGAAATAAAGGTTTTCGACCTATGAAATTAATACAAATTTCGGCTACTTTTCAATATAATTAAGAAAATAAAAAATTATATTTTAATACAACTGTCTTAATATTGACAATTTTAAGCCCTGTATCTTTTGACTGACAATATTTGTAATTTCTTGAATGAATTTTAAAAGCAATCTTTTAATATTTTTTCAAAACGTAAAAATATTAATTATTTTTCCGATCTAAGTACAACTAAAAACGCCTGTTAACATATTACAAAACGGCTTATAATTATATGGCTTTCTTATTTTTACAAATGATTGATTGTAATATGCAATGTTGTCCAATTCAATATTTACGACCTAAATGATGTTGAACGGAACGGATGAATTCTTAGTGGAGAATAAACACATTTTGGATACAGAATTCATACGAAGAATTATTAGTTTAATAATATAAAATTTTAGGTAAAAATCCTGTTTACATACTAAGGTAGCCACGAGATTGGCTACGTCTGCGACTAAAGAGATATGCAGCCAGCACAATCACAACTAACCCAGCTAAAACACAGCCTACAGCAATCGGCACAATATCTGGTGTGTCAAACGCACAATCTTCGGCTAGAACGCGAAAAGTAAGTATCAGATAATATGTACAGATTTTTTTTTACCAGATAGTAAAATTATATTTAAAAAATTCATGAAATTCACTTACCAAGACCAAAGTTTGCTTTCTTATCAGCTTTAAATGCTTGGAACTGCAAATCAGATACTTCCATTCGACCAACAACAATCTTTAGGTCATTTTCTGCTGTCAAATTGAAAGCTTGCAATCTAACACAACGGTAAGAATTTCCAAGAGTTGTATTAAAATGTTCTTGTTTATGTACAAGTTTCATTGTCGAGTCTGAAATTGAAATATTGAGTGATATTTAATTCTGTGAATTCAATATATAAATGTTTATTATAATAAAAGTACATACTTAATCCTGGCAAGTTGTCTGGTTCAATTGAAACCTCAATACCACTTAGTATATATGTTTTGTCATCTCGCTTAAAAGAAACTATTACATAATTATCCCCAATTCCTGCAGATTTCCATGACAGTTTCATGAACTCATCATTCTTATCAAAATTACCACTTGCTATAGCATCATTTGGGACATCAATTACTGCTCTAGACACATTCTGTATATGAAAATTATAAATATAATGTGAGTTTACTATAAACAATATCTCTTGTACAGTAGTAATAAATAATATTTTGTACCTGTTTATTTGTGCCATTATACATAACTTGTAACTGTACAGCCATTTGAGCAATAATCAAACCATCTACACCAGTTACATTCCATTTTCCTATTTTTGGTGGTCCCACTGGTACAGGAGTAGTGGTTATTGGTGCATTTGTAGTGGTAGAGGTCGTAGGAGGAGTTGTTGGTGTTTCAGTTGTGGGTTTGGTTGGTGTAGTAGTAGTAGTTGTTGTTGTTGTTGTTGTTGTTGGGACAGGTTCTTCAGTAGTTGTATTTGGTACAGTTGTAGTTTCAGGTGGAGATGTTGTGGGTTTTATTGATGTAGTTGGAGTTATAGTTGTAGTTCTAGGGGTGGTTGTCTTTTTATTTACATCATCAGCTGAAAATATAATTAGTATTATAGACTTATCAGAATAAAGTATCTAAAATGTAAATAGATATATAAATTTTACAATAAATAAATGATTATATTTCAAATATAAATAAGATAAATACGTAGAATTTTCCTTAAATTTAGACTTTTAGTTCAAAGTTCACAGTAATCATTGGTCAAGTTCATCTTTCTTTGTTTCTTGTTGACATGAGTCAGTGTAAGTAGATAAGAAGTATGCAAAACCTAGTGCAACACTATATGTATTTATTACACTATATTATGAAAACTATAAAGTGTTCATAAATTTTATAGAAATCTTGCATAAACGTAGTTAACATATTAATATTAATAAATTTATTCTTTAATTAGAATTTATTATTAATCTTAATTTAATCATTAATTATATATGAGTTCAAATGAAAAATATAAGTGGAATTTGCCTATGCATGTGATAGAGCTTACTTATCTAATACATGGAACAGAATATGTAATTCTATCCCTAGGTACTGATATAAAAAGACAGTGAATCTCAACTTCAGCTATGTGAAAAGTTATCCTTCTTATCTAAGTTAGTCAAAACACAATTAAAATGACTTTGGTTTCAATAAATAAATTTGTTTAAAGATGTAAACTGCATTTGAATATCCATTTATTATTAAAAAAAAAAAAAGATTTTTTATTTTAAAGTATTTAATATTATTAAATTTATTATTTAACAAAGTTTATTTTTTTAATTAAATTCATAAATATTATAAAAGTGAAATAAATTTTTCTAATTAAAAATTCATAAAAGCTAAAATATTGTAAAGAAAAAATTTATGAGTCATACCTATATACACACGATTCATTTAGCTTTAAAACTTAAAAATTTAAACAATTTTTTTTACTAAGAATAAATTTATTATGATGATAATAAAATTAATGTAATAATAGTAAATAATGTATAAATTACATTATAAATAGATAACAAATCAGAATTATTCTGAAACGAAACTAATTAAAGAAGCATCACAAAGAAACAGTATTATCAACTGTGTAGTGTTATCGCGTCTGTAATTAAACGCGCAACATATTTTATAAATTTTTCAAATAACTCATTTGAGATAAAAATATTTACGCAGGCATGTTAAAGACAAACTTTGCATTAAAAGTAAAAGAAAGCAAAACGAATTTTTGATACTTTCAAAAACAAAGTCAGCGAATAAGTAGATCCTTCTCACACTCTCCAATCTACGTATTATCATTTCGGTGGGTATTATGCTTTTTTTGCAGCCACCGGAATCTTAATAAAACTCGCCGTTCTCGTGCATTTTTATCGATAGGTGTGCGTGAAAGCATACTTATAAAACTTGGAAAAAAGGCAGTCACGCGATCAAGTGCGAGAAAGGAAGAGATTCAGAGACAAAGAAACAGGAAAAATAAACTAAGCATACAATATCTAAGTATACGTATATACATATATATACACGAATCTGCGTATTTATTTACAACGGTCGCTCTATAGGTCGCTCGTGCTCCAAAATCGGGGAATTTTGGCGTAATAACAAGAAAAACAGAAGACGCACTTCGATGTCTCTCGAGTCCGCGGGGGGGTCATCATAATAATCGGCAATAATCGGGCCTCTATAATAGCATCGCCCGTATATACTGTGTAACCGCGCTGCGCACGGATAAATGCAACGTCACGAACGTTCCAAAAGCATTGTCAACCATATTTCTCTCTCCTCTCTGGCGCGTCGAGACTTGCCGAGAGGAAAGACGGAAAGTCCCATCGGATCACGGATGTGATGTGTCTGCCCGTGAACGCAGAAGGAAAGAAAGATAAAGAAGCGTGGAACAGTAGCGACCAAGTAAAAGAGCAAGGAGAGAATGATGACGACACATTATAGAACTCGAGCGAAATGTATAACGTTACCTGCTGACACGAAAATCAGAACGCAGCAGAGGATCAGTGCCGTCGATTTCCTCATTTTGACGTCGTGTTGTAGTCGTCGTCGACTACCGTTCCCTCGCAGCTATGTAATGCGACTAATGCGGCGCGAGAGAGCGAGCTCCGGCAGAATGGCGAGCGACGTTACGCAGATTAGATTCCCACACTCCGACACTACTCAGTGTAGGCTAAATCGCTGTGCGAACTATCCGCGCGCTCGCAACGTCCGGATTGATACGAAAATAGCAGAAGAATGCTATACTACTCTGTATTCGCCAAACACTGCTCTCTCGGTCTCGGCTGACTGCTGTGCGCTCGCCTCGCCTCGAGGTTCTCTGTTGCTGGCTTGCATCTATACCTATATCTATCGGAGCAGCGACAACGGGTGGGTTTGCAGGACAGGCGACGAGAGCGACAAGTACTCCGATTGGTCGGGCGCTTTTATCTACGATTATGTTTACGTTCGAGTTGTACTAGCCGTTTTGAATAGATTAGGGCTTTTCAAATGAAACCTGTGGCATTGAATGCGCGTACCTATAAGTACTACAATATAAATAAAATATCTTGAATCGACAAGTAGAAAAATATTTTTATTCTGTGTACCCATTCTTATAAAGACTTTGCACAAATAATTTAAACTTTGCAAACATTTTGACATTTTTTTATAAAAGTTACACAAGGGAATCAGATGTAAATATAGCAAAACACATACACTTATACATTTACGCTTCAGGGTATAAATTAGGATAACAAAATATTTAGATCTTAAACAAATTTAGATCCAATCAAACAATACTGTCCAAGTCTATGTCATCAAATGCATCGTCATCTACATCCAAAAGGTCTTTCAAACTGTCTGTACTGGTTTGCAAATCAGCGTTCCCTGAAGCATTCAAGTTTGGTGAACTTGTGGATGCTGGAGTAGATGATTCTATAAAACTGTCTAGCTTTTGTTGATTGTGGTAATCCGGCTGTTGATTTTCCACATCTGCTTGATTTAAATCAAAGTTCTGGTCCAATCCAACCTCATTCAATACATCTATTTTTCTCTGTATTGCAGGCCATAAATGATCATCAGCAGTTTCTTTTGCCAGTAAATAACGTATTACAACATTGTCAGTTTGACCTATTCTGTGTACTCTGTCTTCGGCTTGACATAAGATCTAGAAATCAAATACATAATTTTTATTAACTTATGATTACGATATAGAGTTTATAAAAATCGTGATAATTAATCTTAAAAATGTAACATACACCAGGATTCCATGACAGTTCTGCAAAAATAACTAACCGAGCTGCAGTCATGGTGATTCCTGCATTAGCAGCTGTAATAGATAGTACTGCAGCCAAAATATTTTCATTTTCTTGAAATGAATCTACAAAGTGTTTTCTATGCTCTGGATTAGTTTTTCCATCAATTCGTATAAACCTTTGGAAATAAATAAATATTAATATCATTGATTAAAAGAAAACATTGATTATAAAAAAATTTTAAATTACATAATCTTCTTTGATGTGAGAACGTCAGAAATGGCATCTAACATATTTTGATGATGAGCAAAAACAAGAAATTTCTGTTGATTTTCAATCAAATCTGCGATATAATTACTGAAATAGAACAAAGTTATAAAATAAAGCCATGATAAATAAATAAATAAATATTATAATTATAATGTTAAAGTATTTTTTTATGATATTTACCAAACAGCTTTCTCTTTAGCTTTACTTGTTTCACTATAATACTGAATCATTGCAGTACGTTTCTGAGAACCACTTATTCCTTTTTTATCTAGACCTTTTGAAGCAGCTTCCATTTGTTTAGTTGCAGCTTTTATTAAGTATGGATCAAGAATAATTTTTTGTCTACACAGAAATACATATTTTAATAGGATTAGACAATTTTGTTTTTATTATAAGTCTATTTTTTAAAGATATACCGTATTTTTGATGGAAGTTGTACCATAACTTCACTTTTCAGTCTTCGAATTAAACAACAAGCTTTTAGTAATATTTCAAGTTCTTTTAAATTTGAAAAGCCATTAAAATCCCATCCATAATTTGTTTGTACACCAGCGCAGTATCTCATGCCAAATTCTTGATAGCTACAATTAAAATAGATTTTCAAATTAAAAAACTAATGTATTTTTTATGAATATAGTACGTATATTACAAACCTCATAAAATGAGGCATTAGAATTTTTATTTGAGTATGTAATTCTATTGGCCGAGATAGAGCTGGTGTGCCAGTCAGAAATATCACTCGCCGAACATGAGATGCTAAGCGTTGAACTGCTTTTGTACGTTGTGTTTTGCCACTTTTTAGATAATGTGATTCATCCTAGAAATTTAATTATTAGTTAAAAAGAAAAACTATTGCAGCTTTTTTATATATCTTTTCTATAACATACACAAATTAAAACACCAAATTTTCGTGCAACAAATTCATCTATTCTTCTTGCAAGTAAATCGTAAGATAAAATCAAGATTTCACATTTTTCTATATAATCTTTGGTAGAAATAATATGTTGTATAGATTGAACATTTACAGATGGTAGATTTTCAATTATAGCTTCTGACCACTGATATCTAAAAATATAAGAATGTGTTAAACATAATGTATACAAAAATTGTTGATAAATAACATAAGATGTGTAGTTTACCTAACAGAAGATGGGGAAACAATTATAAGTGGCCAATCACTTTTAAAGTAATGAGCAATACCTAAAGCTTGCCTCGTTTTACCAAGGCCCATGTCATCTGCAATAAAACATCTTCCATTCTTGGATATTCCATATCTAAAATTAATAATTTTTATAGTAAATTTACTGATAATTTTTTGTTCTATGAAATGTAATTATTACATACTCTATTCCTTCTTTTTGAAAAGGATACAATGATTTCAATAAACATGGATCAATTTGAGACAAATCAATTGACTTTTTAGCTTCATTTTCTTGCAATAATAAAGTTCTGAAAACCTTAAAAATAAAAATATATTAAAATTTTATAGAAACAGTTGTTCAATAATATAAAATGTTACCTTTAATAAAAAGTTTGGCAAGCCTTTAAATATGACATCAGACTTCATGTTAATTACTTTTTCTTGTAACAAATCATAATCGTTTAAATGAAAATTCCATATTTTAGTTTTAACATCTAAAAGAAATAATAGATATACAAAAATTTATATTGTGGATTATTATACCTCTATGAAAACAAATAATATCAATATTTTTCTATTAACAAAATATAAAATAAAATTTTTACCATATAATCTACTTGGTATTGTCTTAAATAAATCTATCAAAGTAGGATGAAACAATGATATTTCAACAGCAAATCGTGCATTATTTAACATTGAACATGTGGCTTCACAGACTTGTTGACAGTTGCCGTAAAAATCTTTAGTACTAGTAGCACCCATTGGATTGAAACGATTTGACTGCTTTTTGTTCGAAATTTTATTGTAAGATTTTGCATGTGCAAAAGCTTTATTTATACTTGAATTGGGAGTCATATTTTGATTTCTATAGTTACTCATAGGACTTTTTGAAGAATTATTTCCAAAATTAGGTATCATTTGTTGGTTATAATTATTTGGGATGACATTCCTTGCAGCGCTGATATTAGCGGCATTGTTGGACACCTTTTGATTTTTACGTGCTAAAGCTGCCTGGCGTTTCCTTTCTATTTCCTCATTAGAATACATGTCTAATAAAACACAAATGATTTTATTAGTAAATAGGAAGGTCTAAAATACCATATTTATGAAAAAATGCAATACGTACCTTTATCTATTTAAATAAGCTATTTTAACAAATCATTTAAATAGGCTATTTCAATAAATGATTTGGTAAAGCTATTTTAACAAATAATCTGAACAAATGATTAAAACCACTGTTTATGATTACAAATATAGGACTTTTTTTACCGATCCAGCATGATTAAGGTTACGAGAAAGTCATAATAAGCTTCATGCTTTGTCTTCACTTTCCATGAATTTTTCATCAAAACAAAAAAAAACGAACCCAGCTTTAATCTGTAACTAAACTATCTGTAACTAAACTAAAACGATAACGAATCCATTTTTGTTACTCTTTCAACCTTACCTATATCATTTTATATCTCGTTTGAACGTGCATTCTGTTTTGTTTCTACCTACACTTTCCTGACATAATATCGTCTGCAGCATTATAGTTCGGTTGTTCTTTGAACGTTGAATTCAAGGTGGATCGACTCTTGAAGTCTTGAACTCACAAATGAATAAAGTCGAGTACATTAAATTGTTAATTTTTATTAGTAAAAGAATTTGAATAATATTTTTTAACTTGTGAATATAGTTCTGTTTTTAAGTGTGGCACTTCAAAACATTTTTAAAAAATTTCAAATTTAGCGAAAATTTTGACGCATGGTGAAAATTTGGCAACGTTGCAAAGTATATACAAGTTGAGCCGCAGGCCCGCAGCAACATTTTTCGGGCAGAGACTTTTTAAGCCGGTATCATCGAGGAGTAGCTGAAAAATACTCACGTTATTATAGTGTTATTATTTATGGTATTTTGTTATAAAATGAAATAATTTGAGGTCCATAAACCATGACTTGTGATCATTTGCACTTGCATCCTGATGAAAAATAATATGTAAAATTGTGAATTTATTTGCAAACTTTAAATTTGCTTTTTCAGCATTGAGCAACGTAATCTTGTGATTTATCTAAAGTTTACTCAAATACAGCTTTTACAATTACATTTGTTTATTTTGATTCCTAATCATGTCAGCTTCAAGCCCAACTCAATCACAGGAATTTAAATTACCTCGTAAGTAGTAATATATCAAAATTAATAACTTTTTTTAAATTTATTTAAATAAATTTATGTCTCAAAAGTACCTCCAAAGGACAAATTTAACGTCATATTTCCAGCTGATCATGAATTTATTGAACCAAAGAAAGCAGTTAAAAATCCAAATGATATGGTAGCATGGCAAAAGTCAGAAGCTTATTTTGTAAGTTAATACAATATAATATATTTCATAATTTACTCTACCTCTCAAAAAGCTCTGCATTTTGTGATGGCTACTTACAAATGTTTTTATTTTCAGGAATATTTTGGTTTTTTAATGGCCATTAATGATGCTGTTAAAGGAAAATCACGTGATTCAGATTATCCATGTTCAGAAACTGTAGATAAAGTAGTAGAAATGCTTAATAAATTTGATAAATGGATTGACGAAATTCCACCAACAGAGCAACCACAACGTTTTGGTAATAAATCGTTTCGTGAGTGGCATGAAAGATTACACAATGTACGTAGAGTTAATATTAAGGCTACATGATCTAATCTATACTTTATTTATAAAATTTATTTGTATTTTAGTCTGCTGTAGATGAATTAAGACAAATTTTACCTGAAAATCTACATAAGGCTATACCTGAAGTTGTTGGGTATTTATTAGAAGGTTTTGGAAATGCAACACGGATAGACTACGGCACTGGTCATGAGATGGCTTTTATTATGTTTTTGTGTTGTATGTTCAAAATTAGTGCTTTTGAGTTTCACGATAAAACAGCTGCTGGATTGAAAATATTCTGCAGGTAGAAATTAAAATATAATTATTAATATTGATTGTTTTAAATGTTTGAATACAATGAAATATTTTTCACCAGATATCTAGAAGTAGTTAGAAAACTGCAACTAACATATCGAATGGAACCTGCAGGAAGTCATGGGGTTTGGAGTTTAGATGACTACCAATTTATACCTTTCATTTGGGGTAGTGCTCAATTGATGGGTAAATATAAGAATCCACTTTCTAATATTGTAAATTAATAATTAATTTTAAGAATAAATTATTCTCTCAGGTCACCATCGCATTGAACCACAGCATTTTGTAGATCATGGAATAGTTGAAGCAAACAGTAAGCAATACATGTTTCTAGGATGTATTGAATTTATTTCAAAGGTAATGTACTAAAAATTAAAGTTAAATATTTCCTAAAAAGAGTAATAAAATGTTTAATATTTCAGGTTAAAACTGGACCATTTGCAGAGCATTCCAATCAGTTATGGAATGTGAGTGCAGTAGGATCATGGTCCAAAGTTAATAGTGGTCTCATCAGAATGTACAAGGCAGAAGTAAGTTTTCATTAATATATCTATTTATATTTAAAAATTTAAAGAATTTATTTATTTATTTCTTCTTTAGGTATTAACAAAGTTTCCTGTGATACAACACGTTTTATTTGGCTCCTTATTTTCCATAAAGCCAGTGCCAGATAGTGTAGCTTTCAAAACACCAAGGCCATTCCAGGCTCCTACAGGAAATCAGTAATGAAATATTCTAATTCAATAAAACTAATAAGAAAAATTACATTATTAACCCGCAAGTATATTTTATATTTATAAAAAAAAGGAATGAATTAAAAAGTACTCTTGATGAATGCGTATTTATATTTTTCTAAATATTTTTTTTTTTTTTTTTTTTTTTGAAGCAAATGTATTATTTTGTAAATATAAGTATTTAAGAAATTAAAAAACCAATCTATTTGAAATATTTGTCCAATTATGAAAGTATCAAAATATATTCAGAAATTATTAAATGTTATGATTATCAGTCAAGGTCACGTGACACCGTTGCAAATTTTTGTTATAAAAATTAGTATATTTTCTTCATTACCAACAGTAGGATCGATGATTTTGTACAAGCCGTGCCGATAATTTTAAGTTCATTGCCTTCATTTTTATCTAAGTAAAGCATACATCCGTAAGATGGCAGTAAAAAGTATATTTTCAAATTTTCTGTACTTAGGATTCAAATGCAAGATACCGTTTCAATTATACTTTTTAATATTTGTTATCTCTTGTACTTATTACAAAGTATGCTTAATCTTAAAATTTTACTCTGCTGCACTCTTATGCTTCATCATTTCTACTTGTAAAGAGTGATGACATTATTTTTCAGTGAAAATAAAAAAAAATAAAAAGAAAGTAAAAAGTAGTATTTTCTCATTACTTGAGTAGGTATCATTTCTTTAATTTTCAAGTAGAAAGCCTACTATTATGAATATTCTTTTAATTATTTAGTATAATACTTATATTATAATGTAAAGACTATCTTTGTGGAATCACAAGGCGCTAGTAATTTTACAAATCAAATTATTGCACTCACCCACTTATAGTAACTCTTTTTATTATAATATTACCAAAAAAAAATAATAATATTACAACAGAAATTTTAAATTCACTATATTTAATATGGATCCCTATATTATCTACATTAAAAGTATACTATTTGTATACTCTCTGTATAGAATTGTAACATTCACAGACTTCAGTTGTGATTTTAGTAATTCAATTGTAAAATCGCAGTTTTTTTAGGAAAATTTAATACATTAAATGTAGGTCTTATTATGATCCATATTAGATGTAGTAATTTTACAACACTTTTTTACAGTGTATGATTCAAGAAATTTAGAAAATAAATATACATTAGTTATTTTTTTCAATTTTACAATAGATTTGACAAGACACAGGCAGTATAGTAGAATAAGGCCGAACTTGGTCAGACGCATCGTGCAAGCCACCTGTAATTACATAATATACTTATATTTTGTAATTGAAAATTTGAAAAATTAATAAACTTTCCTACTAATGTTTTTTTTTTCAAACAATTCAAAATTTCCTATTTTCTAAAGTATCTTTTTCAATAAAATTATTTCCTTCTACTATTATACAACACAAATGACTTGGAAAAAACAATAAATTTTCAACAAACCGTATTCCCCATCCGCCACTTATCAACCTCAACTCGTCCGCTTAAAATTCCAGCAACCCATCCGACGAAAAACTCGTAGCCCACCCAGCAAAGCGCTCGGGCTTGCAAGTACCCTCTCGCGCAAGCACAGCAGCCAGAAACAGCCAGATGCTCTGATCCTCTTCTCTCCTATACACATACATCTATAGCGCTGATGCACACACCGAACCGACTCCCGACTGCGCTTCCTCTCATCTCTCTCTCTCTCTCCCTCTCTCTCTCTCTCTTTCTCTCTTTCCCTTACGCGCCGGCGGAGAGGTAACCAAGCTCTTTAAGCAAATAATGTTACGGGCACCCTTGACGTATGTGCTCTCTCGTTCGCCGCTCGCGGCGAAAGACCAGGAGGATAGAGAGACGCAGAGAGCGAAAGAGAGTCTGGGCACGTATATGCGCGCGTCGCCGCCGCCGTCGTCGTCGTCCCTTTGGCGCGGCGTGTGTGTACAAACGAGGGCCCGGCTGCTGGCATTTTTCCAGGAAGCATATGCATACTCGCGTGCGCGGCCACTGCCAAGCGGCGTTGTACCCAGCCGCGCGCACAGGAAAAAATCTTTTAACGTGTTCCTGTGTGCCCCGGATGGTTGCAGGCGACGACGACTGCTTGGCTGCATGCGCGGCTTGGCGCGAGCGAGAGCCACTTTGCCGTGCGGCTATCAACGCCTGCTCCGCTCGAGCGGGACAATGGGAACTGTGTGTTTCAGCTAACGTTTGTGCCCGCGGCTGTGCGAGAGTATTGTTCACTGGAAGGATGAATGATTTTTGTGTACAGTTAGCCTTTTTAGAATGAGCTTTTACTGCGCTGTCGGTGAATTGAACAAAGATATTGTCCGATAGATTTACTCGTTTCTTATAATGATATGCTATAATTTTCACGCTGGGATGTATAACTGCGAGAGTACCATTTTTTTCAGTAAGCCAAATTAGGAAATACTCGATAATATTTAGCGCGCACTGTGCTGCGCCGTTAGCGAAAATCTCGCCAGATACTTAATACGTACAACGGAGCGAACAAGTAACTATCCTCCTGCTGCCCTTGCCTCTACGCTATACGCTTCATAGATTCTCTCGGCAAGGAGAAGATAAAAGAACTTTTCTTATTTATCAAACTCTTCTCTCTTCTCTCCCTCTTTTCTTTCTTATTATTTGTTTTCATAGCATCGCACGAGTAGCGCGCGCGGTTGCACTCGCTGCCTCGACTCTTTCCTTTATTTCCCTCCTCCATCATCGCTCTTTGTTCTTCTCGCCTGTGCGCCGCGCGAGCTTGCGTTTCCACGTTGCTCTCTCTCTTTCTCTCTCTTCTCTTTCTCTCTTGCTCCGATACTACGGCGCAACGCGCTTGTATATATACGTACACGCTACTTTTGCCGAGAGTCACGTCGGGTGCTGCTGCCGCTGCAACGCTTCGCGCACCAATATATACATATATATGTATATACACACAAACATGTTCTGAGGGAAAAATTCGATTTTTACGATACGCGCCCGTACACGGCTCGCTCTTTTACTTTGACCCGTGCCGTCGTCGTCGTCGGCTGCGCACCGACAACTGCTTCCACTTGTACCATGGTGTGTGTGCGTGTGTATATTATTATGTACCTACATGCGAGAGAGTGAGAAAAAACGAGTCACTTTTGCATTTCTGGCGTGCGCGCGAGGTTGTGAAAAAAAGCTGTAAAGCGTATGCGATTAAAAAAGACCGTCGCTACAGTTGTCGATGTGTTGCATTGCACATTACGCGCGTTACAAAGTTGTCGAAAACGTGAAATTAATAAATATTTCCCTCGCCGCGTAACTTTTAATATTTCATATTCATCCCTTATATTCATCTTTGGTATGAAACGCAAAGGGAAAATAACAAAATTTCGGAGGAAATAATATACCGTCCTCTTTGAATTTTACAAAATTAAAAAGCTCCGACCGAGCCTTGAGAATATCCATTATCCAATGCAAAGTAGAAATAGACGCATACGGTCAGGCGTCGTTCAATTCCGCACCGAACCTATCTATATACCCCCTCTCAAGTCAAATCATTTACACCTTCATCAAAAACACATTAACGCGAAATCCTCTCCAGCGCCGTCAACTCGTCCCTCAAAACCTTTTCCCCCTTTTCAGAAAAAAACTCCCGATCATCGATCCTCAGACCTCTCTCCCTCCCTCATCATCATCCCTCTCTCTTTCACCCCCTGTACCTCCAAATCGATCCTCGCCAATCCGCTCATCGAAGGCGCCGCGGCCAAATTGCAACTCTCTCGTAGTGGGATTGCGCGCGTTTCGAAGGTTTTTCAAAAACGCTGCTGCTGCTAGGCGGGAATCGATGCGGTGCTGTTGCTGTGAACGCCAATTTATCGAGCATCATCGGCTGCTGCTGCTGCTGTGGTGGTAGGTATATAGAGCGGCCGACTGGCTCTTAATTGCGGAGCTCTTTCGGCTCGATATATCGGAACGCCCGCGTGTGAGCCACTCCATATGATACGCGGCTGCTGTGGCTTGTGACAGGGCCTACTGCCATACGCCGCCGTTGCTGCTGATGCTGTTGGATGATGGTTCGCTGAATCCCCGGAGCTTGCGTTATGATTTTCGGTGCCGGGATTTCTGCAGGCTGGCTATATATGGCGCGCGATTGTGTTGCGCGTGCTCGGGATTAACGCGAGGGGAATATTGTTGTGCAGGTGTCTGCTGTTTGCGTGTGAGTGGTTCAATGAAAAATGTTTAATTTTTTAATGTTGCTGTAGTGGTATTCAATTAACGGACTTGAAAAATGTGAAAGTGCATGCTATTAAAAATATTTAGAAACATAGTAGACAACGCAGTATCCGTCTAAATAAAATATATTTATAAGTAAAATTCAAAAAATATAGTAGGAAGATGCGATAAGCTGGTGCGAGCTAGAAATTTTTACAGAATGGTACGTTGCGATCCGAGCGTTTTGGATTCCAAGAAATTGAGGGTGGACGATCGCTGATTGGCAGCTCACGACGCCCTATTGTGCTCCAAACTTCAGAGCGGAGCATTTTGTGCGTTAGATGCTCAATACGAGTATAGATTTGAAGGCGTCTTGCCACACCGCGCATTTCATTTACTACTATATAGTATACATCACAAGCTATACATTTCAATAGACCTTACTTTACTCTTTACCCAAATGTAGTGTCATATTTTTATTTACCGCTACTAGCCAATCCTATACATATTCGAAAAAAAAAATTTACGTTTAAGAATTTAAGCTTTATCTATATGTTTACATAGATGTTTAAAAATCGAAGTAAATAATATGTAGTACGTAGCTATTTTCCTAAACCAAAAGAATCTAAAAGTATTCTTTACCAATATCACAGCAAAAGAGAGAATCTCCCCCATCACAATAAGAATCAAACGACAATAATATATTCCTCCAACAATTCTTTGAAGTATCCTTCAAGTACGCTTTCCTTCTGAAAGATCAAACCTTAAACAGACTTAAAAATCGTCGTCGTCGGCCTCGTTCTCCTTCTCCTCGCTATACACCAGCTCCCCCCTCCCTCCTCCTCCTCTCGTCCGTAGAGTCGCGCGCAAAATAACTAAGTTTCCAAACTCGCGGTGTGGCGCACGCGGCGTTGGGCGGCAAGTTCGGCAAAAGACGCGAAAATCTTCTCCCTCGCTGCTGCTACTGCCGCTCCGACGTCTCTCTGCGCTTCTATATACCTCTCCCTCGTATATACGGTACTTACTACTATGCGGCTGCCGCAGCGAGTTGCGAAGAACGCTGCCGGCAGCGGCAGCTCGCATACATATATATACCCGTCGAGGTCAGACGAGCAGTAGCAGCAGCAGTGGCGGTGGTGGCAGCTAAGTTGCCGGGTTTTCCGCCTTTCCAGGGAGCCGGAGAGAGAAACACTAGACGCGGAGGGATGTTGCCGAGGCGTGGGGGTGGGGGGATCAGTTTAAAGGCGAGCAGTTTGGCTGCGCGCTAGCCACAAGTGTCTGCCCGGGCGCCCTCTCTCATTAATTCTCCACCCTCGGCGCTTGTTAGCCACCCGCCCGCGCCGCGCGCTCTACTGGGATGGCGCGCGAGCGCACACTTTCTCTCCTGCCTTCTCTTTCTCGCCTCTTTCGCGGCTCTCGAGGCCCGCGGCAGTATATCGTCCGCGCTGCCGCGCCCGCTAATCTTTTCTCTCGTTCGCGCGCAAGCGCCCGACGCAGGGTTCCACTCTACGTCTTATTTGTCACTTTCGCTCCCTCGCCTCGTATATATATAGCGAAGAGAGAGAACGCGTCCGTAATTCCCTTACTCCCCATTTGACCTCGACGGGCGGAGAGAGAGAAATAAGAGAGGGTTCGCAAGAGGCTGTGTGTGTAGGGTGGAGCGGAACGAGTGGCTATGGCGATAGCTGCGGAGCGCTGAAAATTATCATCTAAAAATTAAGTAGAATAATGAGGGTCCGCGCGTGAAGTGGTGGAAAGTAACGCGGCTGCTGGCCATTAGTGGGTAATTGAGCCGAGTTTGAATGGTCGAGCTTTGCTGCGGCCTCCGATTTGGTACCTCTTTATTTTTAACTTTCTTTTTTATTCGTTTTGCCAACTGTAATTCCCAACAGTCTAATGGCTGTGATTTTCGATTGAAATTTTAGAAATATGTTTTGCCAAAACCGTTGGTCTCTAATTTCCGAAGGTATTCCGAATGCTGAATGCCTTGATAGCGTTTAAAAGACGAGTATAAAAAACTGCTTTTTTCGAATCTAAATTTCATTCAGCCATTTCACAAACGACATTGATTTTAATATAATCACGACTAATCTCGTGACAAAAAAGGAGCCATAGTAACCTCCTGTATAGGTCAACCATCACGAAGGGTGAACGAACTCTTTCGAACCCAAAAATCCACGACGGCCTCTTTCCCCGTTCCTCGCTTATCAGATTTTCATGCCCGGAAACTTAAAAACTTCTCTCATTACACATACCCGTGCCACAGACAAAACCAGAATCGCACTATACGTATATATAATACACGGGCGCGCAATTGGCATATCGCGCGTCAGAAACCAGTTGTACACGCATAGCCATCTCCTTTCGAATTCTCAAATCGCGCAATGTCAGGAGCATGCATAGTCCTCGTTACTTTAAAATGATACATCGACAGACACGCCGCGATAATCGCACGCGTCCCCCCGGCAAAAAGAGCCACATAGCAGAAGCGGCACATACGTATACATACACGTACGTATACGCTCATATATATCCCTCGCTAAAAAGTTTCCGTGTTGAATTTATTAGCGGCTCTCGTCGCCTCCGCGCGTTTCTCCGCTCCTTCTCCCCTCCCTTACACTCTTTCCACGCTCGCTCGACCACCCATCATCATGCAAGGCGCGTATCAGCGCGCGCGCCCGGGATCCCTTTTCGCTCTCCCGCTTAAAGACCGTTCTCTCCTCTCTTCCTCTCCCTCGGTCCCCCCTCGATGCAAACGAACCATTCTCTCTCTCCCACTCGCCGAGAGTTCCGAGAGCGAATTAAGGAATCCATATCCCCCTCCTCTCTCGAGCGCGGCGCGTTTTTCGCTCTAAGGACCACCTCGCCTCCGGTTCGGCTAGTCGGCGAGAAGTCGTCCGACGGGATTTTCGTGCGGCATGCATGCGCTTATACGAGTGTGCCAGAGAGAAAGAGAGAGGACGAGCCTGTTATCGAGCCGCTATCTGACGAGGACGACTCAGGTGGAGAGAGGAGAGGGGAGAACGCGAGGATTAAGCCTTCGAGGATTATAATACGCCGAAAGAGTTCTACGAACGGGACTGCCCTCTCTCTGTTTCTCTTTTTCCCTCTCTCTCGCTTTCGATCGCCCCGCCACATATATACACGCACTTTCCAGAAATCTTGATTGAATCCTTTGCTCTCTTATTCCCGCTCCCTTTTAAAATAAAAGGTAGATAAAAAAAGTCCTTCGTGTCCCGGATCGAGGAAGAGATGGTGCGCACGTATTTCGCCGCTAATTGAGCGCGACTTTACACGCGACCAGCACCGCGGCCGGAGAGAGAGATAAAGCGCCGGCGGGCCGAAAAATAAAGAGCGAAACGATAGAGCGAAAGAGGGACAGCACGAAGCGGCGATCGAAGAGTCCTCCTCTCCTTTCTCTTTCTCTCTCCCGTCGGATAAGAAGCGGGCGCAGAAAAGAGAGAAGAGAACCGTACGCTCTCGCGCGAGAGATAAGAATGTCGTCGACGTCGTCTTTGGGAGGGGGATAAAACTGCCCCCGGCGGATGAGCGCGCATAGCTGCTAGCGCCCGGGAAGGAGGGATAAGCCTCTATTATTAGCAGATGGGAGATTATATCGATTTTTTGTTGGCATCGCTAGCTCTATATACCGTCGTCGTCGTCGCCGCGCTCGCGTCCACCACCCGCCCGACCCTTTGCACTCGATGCGCTGCCGCTATGCTCCCCTATATACAGTGTGCTCGCTCTCACTCACCCCATCCCGGGGCTATATACAGTTGGCGCCCGCGCTCGCTCGCTTTATGCCCCGATAAACGCATTCCCGCACCAATTACTTGACTCGGCGCTCAGCTCTCGCCCCGTGCGCTTTTCGTATCAATTGATTTTCGCCGCGATGTAGCGGCAGCAGTGCTGCTCGCTAGTTGTAGGGGAGAGAGAGAGAGAGAGATAGAGAAGCGCGTGACGGATGATAATGCGCGACGAGGCTTTAATGATACGTTCGCGCGCGACTAGGAGAGAGAGAGAGAGAGAGAGAGGGAGGGGGTATTACGTGCCGCCGTCTGCTCCGATCAACGCTGGCTTTTATGACGCCGCCGCTGCCGCGAGCGCAATTCGAGTGAGAGCGCTCTCGGCCCTTTTTTCACCCTTTATGTGTACCCGTTCTACTAGTATACAGATATATGTGTGTATGTGCGCTGCGGATCAGGCTCACGTCGGTATAATACGCGAGTGGAGCGCTCTTTTATTAACTCCGCGCGCCGAGCGCGTCTATGAGTCATTTATGTCTTTTCTATTGTCGACGGGGCGAGATATTGACTGTGGCTGCCGCTCCGGGGATGCGCTACTGCCGCCGCTGCTGCTGCGAATATTGCAGAGTGTTTTATTTTTCTCCATGCAGGCGGTGTCTGTAAATTGTAATTTGAGGATTAAAGTTTTACGGGGATTATATTAAGTGGCGTGAACAATTTTCCTTTTTTATTGGTCAACCGATGCGTAAACGACCGAGTGGTTTCAGGGTTGGGAATTGCAGAAAATTAGAAACAAATTTTTATGGCTCGACGTATAGTTTCTATATAGTAATTAAAAGTAAAGTGAATTCTTTTCTGGCGAAAAAACCATCAGCAACTTAATTTACGCTAATAGACAATTTAACCCTTAACCCTCCGTCGCAGCCCAATTAATCTCAATCCTCGGGCTCAACCGGCATTCACCTCGTTATCCGACAATCAGCTCTCCTCGCGGACACTTCATCGTCTGCAGCAGCCCGACTGCACCTCGTCGTCGTCGCCCTTGGGGTTCGGAAAAAATGAGAGAAGCGCAAGGGAGAAAAAAAATTCAATTTAAATATCACTCAGGGAAATTGAAAAATACAAACTGAGAAAAGAAGAAACTCTCGCCGACTGCTAGCAGCCGTCACGCGGCCTCGGCCGTAAACGGTTAATGCGGCTAATCCGGCGAAAGCTTCGCGCGGGACCTTCCGCACTGGCTGCTGGCGATCGCTCGGTGGTGAATTAATCGCGGGACTCTCTTGATCGCCTGCACCGTTCCCCCCACCTCTCTCTCTCTCCCTCCTTATCGCGCGCGGCTCATCTCGACGCCGCTGCGCCGCTCTCGCGTTTTACGCTCGCGCTGCAATTAGCTGATTGAACGGTAATTGACGCGCGCGCCCGTATATAGAGAGAGTGGGTGCACAGAGGTATGAGAAAAGGGAGAGGAGGGCTGAGCTGTGTATTGCGCCACGCTGCACTGTGGTGCATGTATGTGTGTATGTATGATGGGGATGATAGAGGTGAGTGGGCTGGGAGTGAAAAGGATGAGGGGGTGAGAGAGAGTACGTGACTGATACAAAAAAGCTGTTTGATGCGGGAGAGTTTTATATATGGGGAAGGGCTGTTGGGGCAGCTGAAAAAGTTAGTGCTGAACGGGGGTGTTTGGGGTGGTACGATGTGGAAGTGGCTAGTGCTATGCAGGGCGATGAGTGTTTAACATTGAACTGTACGCACTTTAGCTTTACAGTGTGCAGTTGATTTTAATCAAAATTTATCTCGTTTGGTAATATTGTTATATTTTTGGCTTTTTTCGAAACGAAACTACAAAAATTTCTTAACAGTTTTAGCAAAATTAATAAGCATTGTAAAATATTTAAATACAAAGTAAGAAATGTGACATAACATTTAGCTTTGTTTCGATTTTGTATTCTCATAGAGCAAGCTTGGCGAAGATAAAAGACAACAACTTCCTGAAAACATGTTACATGCATGTTTTTACGATATTTGATGTCGATATACCTTATTTTTAGAAAATATGGATTCCAACATTTGAACTAATAATCTTGAGCAGAGGGACTCAGTCTTTTTAATTTTTCTTTACATTGTTTGTAAAAATTATCCCTTGTCGTAAAAACTGATATAAGTATTCTTTTGTTTTACCGTGATTTTTCAATGTTTGAGAAATTTTAAGCAATATTCAGGCATTTCTGAGTTTTATGAAAATTTTTCGTAACAAGATATTAAAAAAAAAATGAATCATGACGATAATTTTTCATACCATAACTTATATACCGAAATATCTCGTAACATTTTTGTCTTAAGGACTAAGTATATTTATGTAGAAAAAAATTATTTTTTAATAAATGAAAAAGAACTATTATTCCCTCTGTTTTACTGTATCTTTAGTAAAACTTAAATAATAATAATAATAATAATTTATTCCAGATAATATTACAAATTAGTAATTAGTAATCCTGCCGAGGTAAATGCAA
>UXGD01002494.1:0-25734 GCA_900474315.1 Torymus auratus | reverse complement strand
TCTTATTCAAACGTGAGCTTCAAAAAGGAGTAGATCAACGATCAACGGTTTACCACAAGTACCTACATAACGAAATACTTTATTATAGATTAGTAGAAAGTATAAAAATTTCTGGTGCGAAAATCAGAGATTTTGACTTCGTGGTATTACAGGTGGCAAAAAATTTCTAATAATCCGTGAAAGTTTTGCAGATAATCACGATAAAATTTATATTCAACACAAAATTAACAAAACTACCTTACGGTAAAAATTGTCATAATCAGATCTTTCTTTAGATAACAGTTCTCAAAATCCTCAAGAAACCTACATTTCACAGTAACTTTCATTAATAAATTCCAAACCTCCAAAAATCATTAGATCGCCGTCCACATGTTAAAAATTTCTATCAGTCAATCTCCCACCGCGATAACCGTCGCCCCTTCAACAAATCTAATTAGTGTCACTCTCTCGCGATTAAATCGCCGCGCGTCCTACTTCTAACATACGCATCATCCAGCGCAAGGCCAACGGCGCCGTACAATTTCCCCTTCGATATACCGGCGTACCTGGAATTCCCGGGACTCTCGGCCGCTGATAAGCGGATTTTCCGCTAATCGCGGGAAGTGCGCGCCCGCCTCTGACGTGCACACAGATGCTCGTGCCTCGCGTATATCGGTGAATTGTGGGGTAATGGAAGTACCGAGGTGATTAACGGCTGTTGGTGGAGATCTGAACGGCAAGCTTTTGTGGGGGTTCGATGTTTGAGTGGGTTTGAGATTATCGTTCGGAAATTTGGGGCCGGAGTAGATATAATTACGTAGGTTTAAGATATATTCATAATATAAACTCGTATAATCTGTGATCATTTTTAATATATAAATCAATATTATAGTAGTAGTTAAAACATGAATGTTGTCAAATGAAAATGTCAAAATTTACTTTAAATTGGTGTATAATTATACCGAATAAAAGCAGAATATTGTTCTTATAACCATGAAGTTATAACTAACAAAAATAGGTAATTTATAGTTCACATTTTTACTGGGGCGTAGGAACCAACAATTCATGATTTGTTCTCTACAGTTTTTAGTTTTGTATTATTAATTTGACCAGTCAAAGAACGACTGTAGTCTCTTTTTCTCTTTTTTAAAGCGTGTTCTACAATTCAATCTTCTGTTCCTAGAGGTGAGCAGAGGGAATTATTAAAAAAGTTGAGCAAAATTAACACGACTGTCGGCTCCAATAAACACTGAACATTTTTCATTTAAAGTTTCGTTGAATATAGAAAACTGAAATGGAAATATTTTGTATTGGTACGCCCTGGCTTCTAGCATGTATATATTTGTTACGATAAAACAGTCTATATTTTTGGCATACAAAACATCCCTATACAAAATAAACGAGTGTACAGTCGGGCATTGATATAAACTGCTAAAAAAATGAACGAATTTAAACTCACTATTTGATATACCCTGAAAATTCAATTTTACCGTATTAAAAAGTCTATATTTACTATACAGAATAAGTTGATTGTTTACTGAATTGAGTGATTTATTTTCGACGCTTTATTAACTTTCACGAAACCACCATCATATACCCTCAATTTTCAATTAAATTTTCCTCACCCAACAATCACTTACATAACAATAGAATTTCACCTGCCACGCCACTTACCCTCCTCCACGATAAAAAAAAAACATTGCCTTACTTTTCGAAACAAACTGTCGCACGCGTCGGGTTTTCCTCTCTCCAGCCTTTATCTGTGCCCGGGATTTCCGCGTAAAGCCCAGTCGTCGCGAGCCTCTCTCTCTCTTTTAATGGAGGATAATAAAGATTACGCGGAAGGACAGTGATTGACTTAGCTGGAAGACGCTGATAACGATTTCACCGCGGCGCGGACAGGAGAGAAAATTGCCGCATTATCATCACGTGTGTATACGCGTGGGCTCTCTTCTTGCGTAAAGGACATTAGGCTAATGGATTTTGGCAGAAGGAGCGGGGGATGGTATAATGATGTAGGTGATGGGAAAGCATGTTTATTCGAGTAAATATCATTTCGTCTATATCGGTTACTGTATTATACTTGATATTTGTAGTCTTGAAAGCTACTGTAGTGGGAAATCAAAAGAATAAACTAGCAAGTTCCTATAGCCAGATATTAGCTATACAAATAAACATATTTAGGGCATTGTTGCTCTCTATAGCGAAATGCTTTATCAGGTTGTAAAGGTTCAAGTATATTATATTTTCGAAACGAATGACAGCGGTGTTTCAAACTTTACAAACGATAATGAGATATTTTTATCAGAAGGTTGTTATTTACTGAAGTAGAGTATATATCTTAATGCACTTTTACGTATTCTCAAAACGGTGAGATTAATCAGTCGATAACAATGAACTTCGAGACTCTTAAGATTCTATATAAATCACGTTCTATATTAATTGTATTTTTAATTAATAAAAAACGACTAGTTCAACCATACCGAATAAACTAAATATAAACCAAAATATGACAAACTAAACTTCTATATAAAAAAGTAACCCCAAAAAATTATGTTTGTTGTTGGAACAAACCGATCCCATTTTTTTCAATATCCCCAAAAGAACCTAATTTATCCGAACCGGTGCTCACCTCTCCGTGTGCTCGAATATTCAAACTAAGAACATGCGGAGGACCGGTAGCCATCGAATTATCTTAATCTCTCGCCGTTAAGCTAAAATTATGCCGATCACCTGACGCGGCGACCAGAGAGAGAGCCATTAGACAATCCATCGATTATTATGTCATTATGACAGACACAGTAGTAGCAGCCGCCGAGCGCGCGCTTATTCAAATCGCGCCGATAATTTTAGATGAATTATTTATAACTCGCCCCCTCTCTCCCTTATCAAACGGCCGATTTTCAATATATATATATATTATACACAAGCCGAAAGCACACGCGATCGCGTGTTTATAATATACGAGATGCGGGCACGAGTCTATATACCTATTATATACATCACATCATTGAAAAATATATAACGCGCGCGTCTGAATTGGCGGCGCGCTCCGTTCTCGGAAACGCGCTTCGAGATCGGGATCGAAATAGAGGCTAGATAGAAGCGGCAGCTGTCAACAATTCGCGGAAACAAGTGTGACGTTGCGAAGTGCCGAGGGGAAAAGAGAGAGAGAAGTGCTGCTCACCTTCGCGCTTGGCGAGTCGCGCACTCTGCACGCGAAAGCGACGTAATTTTTTCAGCTGCACACGCCGCGCTGTGTACTTTACCGGGAATCGCCGAGCGCAGAAGCGACATGTGCAGAGGTATTTATTGGAGGGATGTGGAGGATATGTGTATATGGTAACGTGCCTTTTATGTGTCGCGGTATTTTTCTTTTTCTTTTTTTTTAATGTAAATGATAAAAATCAGAGCTGCGCAGGTGGAGCATTTTATAAAACGGTCGCGGATGAAATTGTTGTTTTATAAGAGAGAGTGGTTTCTAGGTAAGAATATCTTGAGAATATGTCTTAATTATGACAGTTTCCTTCAGTCACTGACATTAGTCGGATAATCCGCTCTTTGTGGGAATTAATTTTTTAAATTAATTTCCGAGTCTTAACCGGGGAACATCTATGATCTCCAGGTGAAACCGAACCCCTTATTATCTAATAAAACGATATCATTAGAAATGCTATCAGTTGGCTACAATTCAATGGATTTTTCCGTAGATCACCGTTGCTCCGATTTTTTTCTGTCATATAAAATCGTTAACAAACTGCGGCATCAATTAACGAAAATATTTTATAAATGATCCCAGTTTCACCAAGCACGGGTCGCTTAGAAATTCCCAAATCGCTCACAATCCACTACTAATACCTGCGAAACCACCAACGAATACTCCAAATACCATCCATACTTTCAATCAGCAATTCATCCCGGGCTCACATCACATGCGTATTTACATTCCTCACGCGGCCGGCAGCAGCAGCACCAACATCATCGGGGCTAGAGCGCGCAACTATGCATATATTGCCGGTTATATTTACCAACGAGGCGTGTACGCATCATGCATGTTCTCTCGCGCTCCCGTTTAATAAGACCGAGCGGCTTTGAGGCGCCGCTTCGAGGGAGGGGAAAGAGGGGATGACCGTGCGCGTGTCTTCTTGGAAATCGCGCGTAAACAAGTATATAGAAGCCGCGCGCACGCGCGAGATTAAACGGCGCCAGCCGCTCTTCTCCTACAGCGGCCGTCTCTGACAGCTAAAGTAGAGAGAGAATAAATCGTCACGTTTTTCGTGTGCACGATTTTTCCGTCGTCGCGAGGTTTCCTGGAATCGCTTGTGAATTGAGTGTGCGGAGAAGGAATTTCATCAGGGTTGATTGGATGGGTGGAGATGAGATTTTTCGTTTACCGGCCGATGCACCAATTTTTTTTATTGTCTGGTGCTATGAAAGTAGTTCAAAGTAGAATAGGCTCGGTTGGTAAACGGTAAGAACTTCTTTTGTTATTTGCTATATCAATTATTTGCGAAACTCTATAATAGTTCGTTTTAAGGATCAGAGGTCAACTTTACCTGTCAGTTTGTCTTTATGCTAGAACTAGTCCAATTAGAAAGAGAGATTAGATATTGATTTGGGAAGTCAACCATCAATAGCAATAACGAATTCGCAATATGGATATGAAACAGTTCGAAATACCGCACCCAATATCTGATGCAGACAGACTTCTGGTTATCATAGAAACGAAAGTTTTGATTATTATGAAAGTGTTGATTGCTGTTCAGTGTAGTAAAATGCTAAAACTATAAATTTATATTCCTAATTATTTAATGTTTACTTTGACTTCTCAGAAATCAATCTGTACATGTATGGTAACCAATTATGAATAAATTTCATAACAAACTTGAAAAATGGTAAAAAACAATCAAGCCTGTAAAATCTCGCTAGTTTATTTTTCGAAGAAAAAAAAAAAACATTTTAGTGTTTACTTTTAATTCCACACACTCATCATTCATGATTTCGCCTCACCATCGCTGGAATTCGCGGAACTTGACACGCGTGCACCACGAATTTGCAATTCCGAACAATCTTCTTATTTATTTTTGTTTTCTATACACATTCATCGCTGATTAGCATTCCGTCGATCGATCGTCGCTCTCGCGCTTATGATGACATCACGCCACGCGCGCTGCTATATAATGTCGCGGTATATGGCGCTTCGGGAAACGCGTACCCAGGCGCATTCCATTAATTTGCTAGATGTATTTAATTAGAAAGGTGGAGAGAGAGAGAGAGAGGGGAAAAGTATGAATTAAGTCGGACGCTTCTGTACGCGGAAGACGCGCGCGGCTAATTGGAATTCCAGTAAATCAAGCGATCGTTACGATGAAATCTGCACGCTCAGCAGCAACATATATACATAGACGTTGGGCTCCTGCCCGAGTTGATTGCAACGGCAATAACATTATTTTTCCGTTAATTCTCATCAGCCGATGATGAGCGACACTCTCTCTCTCTCTGTGTCGCTTACGAAATTAATTCGAGATCTTGCCGATAAGTGGTACTTGATTTTATGAGAAAAGTTTACTTGGAAGAGGTGAATGTGTAAGATGCTGACCTTCTTTTTGAATTTTGTCGGAGAATTCAAAGGAGCTGTATATATGCGTTTCACAGTGGATTCTTAAAGTCAGTTATTCATTTGCTGAATGATATTATGAATCTAAATTAAAATGATAATTCTAATGTTTTATAAGCCATTTAAGATCTATATACATGAAGCGATCGAATTACCTGAAAGAATTTTTGAGAATTGCAAGGTAGGTCTCTTCGGCAATTGATCAAAACCAAACCAAAGTAACCATACTTTAATTACTACAGTATAATAATTAATAACAATATAAAAATTGACATTAATCAGCTACCCGCATGCAGCACCAACGGCCCACTTGACAATTATTACAATCCGCATTCCCTATTAAATATAACGAACACCCGCGACTATATAACCGCCAATTAAGCCGGAATACAACAAAAGCCCAAGCCGCCACAAACAGCTGCCGATGATGAATCACAAGCCAAACAAATAGATCTCTCGCGACAGAGAGATCACTGCGCGTTTCGCCACCGCGCGCATAAACATTGGCTCGTCCTCGAACGCCCACGAGACTTGTACCGCTCGCGAAAATAATATTTCCCGCCTACGTCAGAGACATCACGCGCAAATCTACCGTATATATATATACATACACCCGCCAATTCCGACGCGCGTGCGGCTATTTAAAAAGTGGCGCGACGTCTGCCACGCGACAGCGAGACAGCGGCTCTTTTCCTTATTGGGAATCCGAAAAAAAAGTGTCAGCTGACGGCGGAGTAATAGAAAGTTGAGTTTCCGGGGATAAAAGATGGGCGGGTGCGGCATTTTGCTTTATTTTTTCTAAAGAAGGGAGAAATCGACGATAAAACTGGCTCGATATAGACGCGCACGAGAGCGTGACAATTGTTTATATACTCGGAATTGATTTCGTGGCTGCGTCGTTAAAATTTATGACTGAGTTGTAAATGCTTTAGAGGGTTTTAAAATAAATTACGCGTCGCGTAAGTTTCTAATGTTTTACGGGTTTCTTTCTGTTTTAATGGATTCGAAGTGGGAATAAGGTACGATGTATGCTTGTAAGAATGATATGGCAATCAAAGTAAATGAGTGATTAGGTTATCACCACCAGCGTTAATTAATATAATTATGTAACACTCAATTTCTGAGTGCACTCGTACTTTCGTTTATAGAAGATTTCAAGCTTGTTTTTATACAATTTAGGTCCGGAATTAGTAGGTAAGTCACATTAAATAAATGTTTAACAATGTTGCTAAACAGTGTCTATTAAAAGCGAAATATTATTTTAGAGTAAGAGATTAAAAGGTAAAAAGATTCATAACGTGTTTTTGTTACGCATGGGAACAGTAATTTAAACAATGGTAGATTATGAGAAGATTATAAAAAGTATTCATTTAAATACTTAATTACTTATAATATGTGTATTTATTATGATATGTTTGAAAATCAACTTTTAAATGTGAAACGAGCGCAAGTAATATCCAATTTTAAAATGTGAAAGTCTCTTAAAAGATTAACATCACTTATTAAACGTTATAAATGGAGAGATTAAAAGTTATATAGAGTCGTTCTGCATCCGTAACGTACGAGATTCGAAGAAAAAGTAAAGGTTTGCTAATCCAAGTGACGTAAAAGTTTTAAATTAAACCAACTCTAATTGCTGTACATATGTGAGTTAAAATGTTAGTAGTTTATTTTATAAATTTCAGATGATGCTATTTTAAACTTCCATGTTCGCTTAAATTTACCATCTCTATAAACTGGAGGAGTTTCCCCGAATAAAGTTATAACTTTGTTCTCTGTATACATCACATGATCAATTAAAACGTAAATTATTAATTGCAATTTCTATTTTCAGAACTCCCGTTCATTCTAATTATCTTCGACCCACACACTCATTTTCAAGAAAAATTGTTATTGTACGTCCAGTATGATTTTCATTATAAAAAAACAAACGACCTCACGCGGAGCCTTAGATCATCGTTGCACAGATCATCCATCTCTCTTTGGATCTAAAATGCTGAATAAATTTAGAATTCCGTGACGACAATATAATCGACTGTGACGTAGCATCGCAGACTTGAACTTTGGATTATCTCGCATCGATTGTTTTTGACAGATCGTTATCAGACGGCTGTATAAAGCTATATAAACGTGCGCGCGTACTCGATTATTGTACTCATCTCTTCCTGAGAAGTATGACGAGGCGATCTTTGCAGTTTCGAGTGTCTCGGAGGATTATTGGTTTTTTCCTAATTTTACGATAAAGTTACGATGAATGATCGTTGCGTTTTCATTTTTCCTTTGGAAAAATTTACCAAGAGAATATAGTTTAGAATGCAATAAAATATTCGTTATTTTAAATAAAATAAAACGAAACAATTATAGGTTTTCATCTTCATTAAAAATGAAATAGGCACGACTAATCTCGCAAACCCCTTTAGGCAAATTTTTTCAAAGATACATCAATTTTGTTCTCCAACATCGTTGCATCTGCCTCGTGGCAATGCACCACCTCCTTATCTAAGCGCATCTCCGTGGCCGGACGATAATTCGAGCCAAGTCCGATCTCGCCGTGCTGCACTTCCGAGAAGAGAAGTTTCTCGGCTCGAGATGGGGAACGGAAGGTAGAGATCGTAAATCATCTCTCTCTCTCTCGCGTGCACGAGATTTCGAAAGTCGATGCGCCCTGCAGTCTCGCGAGCATGTTTTGCGAGTGGAAGTGGAACGCGAAAAAATCAAAAGAATCGAGTCAAACGGTTTAGCGAATGTTCAGGTCATTTTTGTGCATATTTCGTGGTGGTTTGTGGCGAATCGTTGATAAAAAAGTAAGAGCGTCTTTAAAAATGTACATTTTTAAGAGATTATGAATTTTTGAATATACGGTTTGAGTCGCCACCGCATGCTGAATTATTGAGGACAGGTGTGCTGGTACGTTAGTGCACCTATTTCTGTATTTACGAATATTTGTAGTGCGTTCAAAGGGAATTCAATTTATGAAACAAATTGTACATTTGAAGATTGTCTTGTTTATTTTTTACTTAACATTTATTTAAGTATTCCTTATTATTAATGAAATTATGATTTAGACATGGGTTTAGGTATTAATTTAGAGTAACCAAAATAAGAAAATGAGTCTTATGGTATAAAACATTTGAAAGCTTATATGAATATAATTTCAATCGATAATCTCCAAGTAATTAACATGATAACGAGAGTGACAGGAAATAAAAGTTTAAAATAGCGTAACCGAACGCTAACAAAAGATTAAAATCAAGAGGAAGTGTCATTTCTTTCTAACAATACTACCTTACGCGCATCTCATAACACATGAATGAAAACACGGGGTATCGATTTACTTTACCAACTAATTTTGTTATTAAAATTACTTTTATTATAAAGCGACGATTTCGAATATGAAAAGTAGTTTTTTATCATCATCAAATTGATGTAGCAGAGAATATTCATTTCAAAAATACTTTTATCAATTGGTTTACTTCAACAACCTTCTCGATTTAATATCGAATAAATAAATACGATTCGGTATATTGATTGCCAATTTCATTCAAAGAATCAATAATCTTCGAATAAATAGAACCATTTGATTACTTCGATTACTCCGTAAATTTACAAATTCGTAATCTTTCGAAAAATGATTTTACAATATCGATATACACTTCGTATCAATGTTTGAATTATTAACAAGAATCACGATACAATAATATCAGGAGCCGAGAAAAACAAAGCTTCAGAACGATTGGAAAAGATTATATTAATTATATTAATACATTGAAAATATCCATATAGACTTGTTATTTTGGATAACGACTGTACAAGTTCGATGAATGGTTTAATATCAATAGTTTTTGATTCCTTGAAATTGGCGAATTTTATTGTCCTACTTCGTCATGTGAATTATTACTTAAGAATGTTCAAAATTTGAGAATAAAAATTAATGCAATAAATACTCTCCGAAAAATGCATAGTACCATCATCTTTGTGTTATTTCAGCCAAAAAGAAGAAGAAAATATAAATGAATCGTTATTAAATCCAATCCAACTAATCCTTATAACACCTGCACCATCACCCTTTAAAACATACAAATAAAAAAAAACGCTCCCGCAGCAAACATTCATCAAAAACCCCGGCTAAAATTCAAATTACACCACCTCCATCCCAATAAAACAGCCGGCCTCCCGCCTCCCAACCCCGCATCGAAAAAGGAGAAGGCACCAAAGGCTTATACCTATACACGAGTCGACCGGAGAAAGGAGCATAATCCACGAAGGAGTGCATATAATCTCAGGAGGGGAGAGTATAGCAACAGCAGCAGCCATTCCCCGAAGCTCGGCCGGCCGATTACGGCAAAAGGAAGAAAAACCGAAAGGCGAGAGATATCCTTCCAGGAAGCGAGGCTCGCAGGACCCTCTGCCGGTCGACGTTCTCTCTCTCTCTCTCTTTCTCTCTTCTCTCTCGGAGCAGCAGTTGGGTCTTTTTGGTCTGTCTAGCGGCTTTGTGCTGCGGGTTATATAGAGTACGGAGAAGTTTGTGTGTATGACGGCGCAGGGGATTGAGCTGAGCTTTTGAAAGGATATCGAATTTTGAGCGCTCTACACGGGGGCTTTGTTTCCTTTTTTTTCTGTGTGCCAATACTGCGCTCGCGAAAATTGCGAAAATGATGGGATTTTTTGTTTTATTGTGAAGTCTTTTTTGTAATGTTCGAGAATACGAATAATATTGTATTAATGTGAAAATATATGTAATTTTATAATGTTATTATTGTCATCTATATATAATCAGTAACATTTAGTAATATTTTCTTAATTGGACTCAATAAATTTTGTAACGATACGACAGGTAGAACAGTATATTTCTAATTTGCACATCAGCCACACTGTACAATGGTTTTATCTTTTTTTTCCAAAAGAAACTCGGATAAAAGAGGGAATATACCTGCGATGGAAAATGAAGAAAGGTAGGTGTGTCAGAAGAATAATTAAAAGTCACGAGGAGTAAAATGCAATTTATTTTTGTTCTTCATTTTTAGCTACGTATAAAAGGGCTAAAAGAGAGAATTTGTTACTTTTAATAAGTTTTTACTCAATTTAATAACTTCCTTTATTGCAGGTACGCTTGTGCAGCATGCATTTTTTTATCAAAGGACGAGCCAGTGCTTGAGGCCCCGTATATGTTATACGAATGTGACAGCATGCACTGAGGGACACGAGTGACAACATACGTACTTGAGGAGTATAAATAGAAAATGTGTATATCTCTCTTTTATATTAACTATTCTACGTCCGTAAAAAATTGTAAAAAGATATCAAAACTAAAAAATTATATGAAAAAAGGTTTTGTTACTCAAATGATATAGTATACTTCACGTTTGCTTTTGTATTTTCCTCTTTTCCCGGCTAGTACTGCGCCATAGAATTATTTTGACATGACACTCCCCTACGATCTATAGTTAACACTATAAAAAATTTAGAAATTCCGCAACCCTATGCGCTATAGAGCTGCAGCACTGCCTATAACTGCTCCTCTGCTATTCATATTCGCGAGTTTTAAAATGTATTAGAATAAAAATTTTTAAAGAAATTCTGTTATTTCTCTTAATAAATAAGGTAACTGAAGATTGTGTATCCAATAAAAATTAGTTAGAGTACCAGTATTATTTTCATTGCAGAGATCATTAAAAAGTGATTCATACTTGCGAAATTTTACCTTTTCATTGATTTGAATGGATTATATATTATATAATAAATGTTTTATAAGCTAATAACAAGAAAAACATTATCATAATATTTTTTGGACTATATTCAAAAAGAATATAAACACACCAACTAATAATCAGAATGCAGACCGCATCTTTAGAGACCCTAAAGATAACCTTAATAAAAATTTCATTGTCTAACGGAACATGTTTATTACACAATAAAATTCTTAAACATCGTGAATTTATAAATCAAATTTTTGAACATTTTTTATATACAGGGTATAATAAACTACCTTATATTAAAGTACGACTTTATTCTCAAGATAAACATCAAACATCCATTGTCATATCTCATACTAAGAATAACGAATTTTCTAAAAGGGGCTATGAGGCGAGCAAATTAATTAAGAGCAACCAAGCGTGAAACACAGCGAAGCCCCGGCTGTGAATTTCGACGAATCGTTGGTATTGCGCGCTGCTCCGAATTGATTTCGCGGAATAGAAATTCAATTATTCAAAGCATGGGTTTTGTAATATTCTATAAACTGGTTCCCCAGTTTTATTAAATCAAAGTTTTTGAAACGATTTAAATTTTAAACTTAATAAATTTTAGGTATTGCGCGTTGTTCCAAATTGATTTTGCGAAATAGAAATACAATTATCGCTACAGTATGCATTTCGTAATATTTGTGGCTGTTCCCTTTATTCTTTTAACTAAAAGTTTTGAACTGGTCTAAACTTTAAATACAATGAATTTTTTAAATTAAAAAAATGCAGTTCTAGATGGCATCGATATCATATTCACTTTAGGATTTCCCATTTTCTGCGGTTATGTCCAGACAGATTTTACTTTTCTTCTTAATAACATCAATTAACGTGCTTATCATATTATTAGGAAAATTAGATGTTAAGATTCTATAAAATGAGTGAAAACTTCACTATTAATGATGAGCTTGAAGAGATTACGTATTTTAGATTCAGAAAATTAAACGTCAAATACACACCAAATTTTAAAATAAAGAATATTTTATTAACAAAATTCATTGATATAGTCGAACGTTGACATCTACAGTTATTTAATCAAACTACACTTTGTATGTTAATGTGATTGATAAAATTGAAATTGATATTTCCGGTTGCCGGTAAAGATGCTCTCTACTTTATCATCTTCGGATAGGAAAGATTTCTGAGGATGATGAATTTAAAACCGATCGACGATAATATATTGCTAAAGTTTTTTTGAAAATTTTAATTTGAATAACAGAAAACATTCAATAAAAAAATTTTAAGAAGTTAAAACTGTTAATGAAATATATAAGTAATTAAGAGAACTTAAATATTTTAGCTTAATCTAATTATAACAAATGACAAATAAAATAATAAGAGTTAAGAAAGAAAAGAAATACATGAACAAAATTGTACGAAATTCTTTAAAAAATTCATTGTCCAACAATATAAGTATTTCAAACGTGAATACTATACTATGAGCACAACATACGCTGATCTACACGAAATAGTCGATAAGAAATGTATGCATGTAATTATTATCAAATATAACTGTGTATTATTAATGTTTGTAAACAATTCTCGTTTACATGTTTAAGAGTGTACCCTATGTTTCTATTGGAATAAATAGTTAGTTTATTTTGTCTATAATTTCTTTTATAAAATATCTTCTAGAGTTCTAATTGTTTAAATGCACTGAACTAATTCTATTTAACTAAAGACTAAAAAACAGTGAATTTGAAAATCAAACTGACCAAATATTAAATAAACAGGAAGTTGACTTCTTTGAACTTTCGCCCCTCGACTTGTGGTGATTCGACATACTTAAAACGATAATAGCTCAAAGGTTAGGGCGTTAATCTTTCATTTCAAGTGATACGATCATTTCAGACTGAAGCTACAAACTACGAATGATTCAGTTCATTGTACGAGTCCATCGTGTAACACACGACGAAATTCAGCTCTGCCAATATAACTTTCATTAGTAGTAAATCAAATAAGACTGTTGGAGTAAAACTCAAAGAAAGGTAAATGGGATATTTGTAAAACTAATAATATAATGTATATATAACAAATGTATAAGAATTGTTTATGTATCAAAAAAGTCACATTTTATAAGCATATGTTTATACAAAAAAGTGATTAAAAGTTGTTAGATTATCCACTGAGCCCAGTACTAAAAAATTTATTTTAATTCTAATTAATAAAACGCGAGTATTTTCTGCATCCGAATGGAAATTTACAAATAAATACATTATATCATGTTTTCTTTTTTTGTAATCACTTGAGTTCCATGATATCATTCAAAGTGTACATAAATTTACGATCAAACACAGTATATTATGAATAATTTTTCTTAATTCAATGATAGCCCGAGACGATTCATTTTAAATTCGTTCAATAACGGCAATAGTGCAATAATACAAATGAAATTATTTTCATATCATAATAAGTTCCATAAAAAGTCTATAGAAAAATAATAACTTTGCCCAACGACCTAATTCCTGCCATACTTTTTAATTCTAGAATGATTCGTATTACGTCACTTTTCGTCTTCCTCTTCGCATTGGCCCTTACCCAGGTCCATGGCGAAACTCTGAGACTGGGTGTTCGCACATCGGGCGACCAAGCGCTGCAGCGTCTGCACCTGACGTCGCCAGTACCGGGCCCAGGCCAGCGGTTGGGCGCCCTCGACAAATTGCACACCATGCAGGGCCAGGGTGGTGCCACCATTAGTCAGCTAGTAATTGAAGACCGGGCAACGGGCTGTGCCACCGTGACTCCCATTAACGGTGGTCCAGGATCGACTTTTGTTGTGTTGCGCATTGTAGCGACCGAAGATTGCACCATGGATTTCATGATCGAGCTTTACGGAAAGTTGCCCGCACAGGACGGATGGTAAAGATAGCTGATGTTGTCTTATTTGAATATTGTAAAGAATATTTCTTATTATTTTGTGTAAGCGGATTGTTGGTAAAATAATTGTTTCGTGACAAGGTTATCTGACAATAAGGGTAACGATGGTTAATAAATGCTTATTTTTGTACAGATTTGCAGATTATATTCTACATTTAATTTTGACATTAATTTACCAACACTTTTGTAAAATGACATGTCTATAAATATAGATACAAAAATTTATGAAAATGTATGAAAGATTTTTTACTTTTGTATTGTCAAAAAATGATATACTTTTACAACTTTAAAATAAATAATAAAAAGAAATTATAATCATATTCCTGTACTTTTTTGAATTTGGGAGCGATTTGTTATACATAATAATAAAATAATTCGTAACAAATATATATATTGAGATGAATCATACTACGTGCATGTAGATTCGCACGGGTCTTATCTAAAATATGAGTGGAAAATATAATTAATATAAAAGTTATTTGTAAATACTCTGTATTTTCATTTTCGTTTATATTGATGTTTTCAGTATCTTGCAAGAAGAAAAATATTGCTAAAAACTGTGTTTTAATTTAATTTTGAAATACGTGACATATAATAATAAATAATGTATTTGTGATGTCAAAAATATCGCTTAATTTAAAGCATTTCTCTGGACCTATACGAATGAACAATTTTTAAAAGTACTTAGTTTATATCAGTTCAAAATGTCTCGAAACATATTTTTATCTTAAAGGCTTTATGAATAAGTGAGACGTTCAGAGTCCAAAAAAATATTTAATACTTAACAGTTGAATTAAAAAATCGTTCTTTGAATAAATATCTATGTATTGCTCATAAGTACAAATATTTTCCATACTGTCTAATTATCATTCTATCATTATTAATTTATCGAATTGCGTATTTTCGTATTCTAATTACCATGATTTTTAACGAAACTAGATGTGATATTTAATAAAAAGAAATTTAAATAAAACTAACACATATAAATTAAATCTAAAACAAAGGGAAAAAAAGGTATTTTCACAAAGCGTCGGTATCTGCATATGTTTATTTGTATAACATCTCTACATACACTTGGGAATGCTATAACTGATCGATGGTAAAGCAGATCTCACTCCGCTAGTTTTTCAAATAACTATTTCAAATGACGTTTTTCTTCAGGAACTTTATTTTTTGACGATTTCAAAAGAATCAGGGGCGAATAAAAATTTGATAATGCATTTTAGTCTTCAATTCAATATTTATTGTTTAAGTCTTAATAATCGATATCAACTAACTATGTAAAGAAAATATATATCTAATAGTAGAGCATTATACAATTCGGGATGACAATAAGTGTTAATGAATTACTAATAATTTTTTTAATATTGTACATTATTGAAGAGTACTTTGTTAATTTTTCCAGAAAAATTCGAATTTTTTAATTTATTCTATATTAGTGAAAAATGATTTTATGATTTAATTTTAAAATACGTTATTTAATTGCACTGGACTGATTCTATATAACTACAAAATAAAAAAACAATGAATTTTCAAATCAAACTGACCCAATATTAATAAAACAGGAAATTTACTTCTTTGAACTTCCCTCCCTTGACTTGCGGTGATTGGAGATACTTAAAACGATAATAGCTCTAAGGTTACGACGATAATCTTACATTTCAAATGATATGGCCTTTTCATACTGTACTTTCATTAGTAGTAAACCAAATTAGACTGTTGGAAGAAAACTCAAAGAAAGGTAAATGAGATATTTGTAAAACTAATAATATAATGTATATATAACAAATGTATAAGAATTGTTTATGTATCAAAAAGATCATATTTTATAAGCATATATTTATAACAATGAAGTGATTAAAAATTATAAATTAATCCACTAAGCCAGTACTAAGAAAGTTACTTCATGTGTTTTCTGTATACGTATGGAAATTTACAAATGAATATATTATCATGTTTCGTTTTTTGTACACACTTTATCGCTGATGTCATATTTCTTTTATATATAAAAAACTATTAGTTTTGTAATCCAAGTGAGTAGGTACGTTCTACATTAAATGTAAAGTCTTATATTTTGGGAAAATCTTTTTTTTAAACCCTACTAAGAGTTTAGAAGAAAGAACAATTTCAAAGACGTTTTAATAAAAAAAATGAAAACTAATAAATTTTTAATTAATTTTTGGAACCAAATTTATATTATGAATAATTTTCTTAATATAATTATGATTTCAAATGACACATCTCAAATTCGTTCAGTAACGACAATGGTATACAATATCCAAAGCCATTTATTTTAATATTATAATAATAGTATACTATATTACACGTTACCGAAACGTATTTATCATATACATTTTTTCCACTGGCATCTTCAACCACCTTATTCATTCCACATCGTTTTATTCCAGAATGATTCGCACTACGTCACTCTTGGTCTTCCTCTTCGCTCTGGCCCTTACCCAGGTCCATGGCGAAACTCTGAGACTGGGTGTTCGTGTATCTGACGACCAAGCGCTGCAGCGTCTGCACTTGACGACACCGGAACCAGGCCCTGGCTACCGGCTGGGCGCCATCGACGAGATGCGCACTTTGCAGGGCCAACGGGGCGCCACCATCAGTCAGGTGGTGATTGAAGACCGGGCAACGGGCTGTGCCACCGCGACTCCCATTAACGGCGGTCCAGGATCGACTTTTGTTGTATTGCGCATTGAAGCACCCAACGATTGTATCATTGATTTCATGATCGAGCTTTATGGAAAGTTGCCCTCAAACGGCATATGGTAAAGAAATTGGATGGTGTCTTATTTGAATATTGTAAGAAAATATTTCTTATTGATTTGTGTAACTGAATGGTTGGTAAAATAAATGTTCGTCGCAAGGTCATCTGACAATAAGAGGAACGTTGCGGTTATTGCTCGAACTGGAACGATTGTAAATAAATGCTCATTTTCGTACAGATTAGTAGACTAAATTCAATATTTAATTTGATATAATACCAACACTTTTGTAAAATGATATAGATACAAAAAAGATCATCAAAATATATGAAAGATTTTTTACTTTTGTATTTTCAAAAAATGATATACTTTCACAACTTTAAAATAAATATAAAGAAATTATAACCATATTCCTGTGCTTTTGAATTTGGGGGCGATTCGTTATACATAATAAAAATAAAATAAAACTTCCTTTTCCTGAATATACTTAAACCTTAGATTTAATCATATGTCTGTTTCTTAAAATGACATCTTTCTATAAATTATATACATATCTATAGTTCTAATTCATGTTATAACGTGTATAAAAATATTTGTAACTAAAAATATTTGTATTTGTACTGACACATATATGTGCTAGTGTTGTTTAATTTTCATTTCTTCTTATTAAATCTCATATCTAGTTTACTTAAAAATAATGGTAATTAGAATGCGAAAATACGCAATATGATAAATTCATAATGACAGGATCATAATTATTGAGTTTGCAAATATTTCTATTTTTACGTATAAATTATATCTAAAACAAAGACAAATGAAAAAGTATTTTCAAAAAGCGTAGGTACCTGCATATGTTTATTTGAATGACATATCTACGTACGACTGCGAATGATATAACTGATCGATGGTAAAGGAGATCTCACTCTGCTAGTTTTTCAAATACTAACGGATCTTGCACGCACTGCAGGAGCGCCCTTTTCAACATTCTTGAACTTTTAAGAGGGCTTTGAAAGTATATTTCTGCTATCTCAAACTAATGCCTCGTGCTCACGATTCCGTCAACTGTGTCCTTTTTATCTTAGATATGGGTAATCTAATCTCAAACTTTTTCTTCAAATTAGAAAGTTAAAGCTAAATTTAGGCTTTTTTCATTAAAAATGATTGATTTTTTAATAAATTAAAACAATCAAAGATTACGTAAAAAATGGTTAAAAATACGATGCATTACATTATTTCAAAGCAGGCATATTTATAACCATTTATTTTACACTGACTCTAATTGCTTGTAGTTTACAGAAAAGTTAATGATTTTTAACGAAACAAATCTTAATCTTTAGCTCCATATTTTTTCTTTTATTAAAAACAAACCGGAGTTACCCCTTGGTTTATGCTTTTCATTTCTACTTAAAATTGTTTTATTATTTTTTAGAACTCTATTTATTTAAATATACTGAACTAATACTGAACAAATCAAACTCATAAAATATCAAATAAACAGGAAATGCCTTCTTTGAACTTTCCCCCTCGACTTACGGTGATTGGAGATGCTATAAACGATAATAGCTTTAAGGATACCATGATAATCTTACATTATAAGTGATATGGTCTTTTCATACTGACCCTACAAGCTACGAAAGATTCAGTTCGTTGTGGAAGTCCATCGCGTAACAAACGTCTAAAGTCAGCTCCACAAATACATCTTTCCTTAGTGGTAAATCAAATTAGACTGCTGGAGTAAAAACCAAAAGAAGGTAATTGAAATATATTTTAATAAATATAGTCGTGAATAAAAGCTGTGAAATTGTAAAATTAATATAAATAAGCAAGTATACAAAGAAGGGGTTACAAGTTAGAAATTAATCAACTAAGCCAGTAATAATAATTTATTTAATTATAATTAATAAAACGCAAATATTTTCTGAATACAGAAGAAAATTTACAAATTCTTTTTAATCGCTCTATCGCTTATGTCTCTTTTTTCGAATGAAAATCTATTATTTTTGTGATTGAATTGGATATATAAGTTCCATATTAAATGCAAAATCTTATATTTTGTGAAAATCTTTTTTTTAAAAGTCTACTCTAAGTTTGGTAAAGAATCATTTAGAAAACGTTTTAATAGAAAAATGAAAAACTAATAAATCACTCTTTGAACTGAACGTATTAAACGTCTTATTGAACGCAATTTAATTTTTTGAACCAAATTGTTATTATGAATATTTTTTGTTAATTTAATAATGGTATTAAACGCCATACCCCAAATTCTTTCAATAACAACAATGGTATATAATATCAAAAGCTATTTATTTTAATATTATAATAGTGTACTATATTAAACGTTAGTGAAACATGTTTAAAAAAAGTCTCGCATACAGCTAAGAAAAATACCCCACCTTCGACCCAAACTAATCAACATCATACACATTCTTTCCACTGATATCTTCAACCATCTTATTCACACCGCATCTTTCAATTCCAGAATGACTCGCACTACGCCACTCTTCGTTTTCCTCTTCGCCCTGGCCCTTTTGCAGGTCCATGGCAAAACTCTGAGGCTGGGTGTTCGCACATCGGACGACTGGCAGTTGAACCGTATGCACCTGGTGTCACCGAAACATCTAGGCCCTGGCTACCATCTGGGTGCTGTCCACTACAATCGCACTATGCACGGCCAGAATGGCACCATCATTAGTCAGCTGGTGATTGAAAACCGGGGGTTGCCCTGTGCCAGGGTGACTCCCATCAATGGCGGTCCAGGATCGAGTTTTGTTGTGTTGCGCGTTCTGGCGCCCATGGATTGCATGTTAGATTTCATGATCGAGCTTTATGGAAAGTCCGTACAGGAAGAATAAGATAAATTAGCATTTTTTTTATTGATTTTCAGTGAAAGTGAATTTTGTTTCATATTTGAATATTGTAAAAAAAATATTTCTTATTTTTGTGCAAGCGAATTGTTGGTAAAATAAATGTCTTATCGCAAGGTTATCTGACAATATAAAGGTAACGGTGCTGTTATTGCTCGAACCGGGACGATCATGAATAAACGCTTATTTTTTGTACAGATTTGCACACTAATTTCTACATTTAATTTTGACATTAATACCGACATTTTTGTAAAATAAACATAACGATTAAAGTTAATTAAGACCGTCAAAATATGTGTAAGATTTTTTACTGTTGTAATTTCAAGAACCGATATACTTTTACAACTTTAAAATAAATAAAAAGATATTATAACCATATTCCTGAACTTCCGTGTTATGTTGGGCATAATAAAAAATCCGCAGCCAATTTATTGGCACGTAGCTCCCTCCAAATTAATGTATCGTTCCTATGTGCATAGTTCAAATATAAAATACATTTATTTATTCTACATGTTTTTTCAATGATTTAGAACTTCATTAATATTTACAAAAATTACACATTTTTTCTTATTCTTGAAATCCTTTATTAGCTGCCACTGATATTATGTCAACACAAAAGTACTATGTTCAGATATTAATAATAAAGAACCTACCTAATTTCGTTAAAAAATATCTATTCTATTGACTGCCACTTTTGAAGTATTTATCATACGAAAACCGTTTGAAAACCATTTTCTTACTATCTATGATTGCTTGTAATTTACAGAAAGGTTCATGATTTTTAACGAAACAAAGTTTAAATTTTAGCTTTTTCTTTCTACTTTTATATTTTACCTTTATTTTTTAGAGCTCTAGTTATTTCAATGTACTGAACTAATTATATTTAACCACAAAAAGAAAAAATGAATTTGCAAATCAAACTGACCAAATATCAAATAATCAGGAAATTGATTTCTTTGAACTTTCCCCCTCGGCTTGCAGTGATTGGAGATGCTTAAACGATAATAGCTCTAAGGTTACGACGATAATCTCATATTTCAAGTGATATGGTCTTTTCATACCGTAGCCGTAAGCTACAAATGATTCAGTTCCTTGTGGAAGTCCATCGTGTAACAAACGTTTAAAGTCAGCTCCACTAATACAGTTATATAATTAGTGGCAAATTAAATTAGACTGCTGGAGTAAAAATCAAAAGAAGGTAATTAAAATATATTTTAATAAATATAGTCGTAAATGAAAACTATGAATTTTTAAAATTATTATATAAGAATGTATAAAAAGGTTTTGAAGTGTTAGAAGTTATATTTTATAAGAAATATGTATACAAAAAATGATTAAAAATTATAAATTAATCCACTGAGCCAGTACTAAGAAAGTTTATTTAATTTTAATAATATAAAACGCAACTATTTTCTGTAAGCCATTTACTTTAATATTATAATGTGTACTATATTGCTCGTTAGCGAAACATATTTGGAAAAAGTCTTTCATAGCACCCCACCTTTGATCTAATCAGATATCTTTTAATTCCAGAATGGCTTACACTATGTCACTCTTGGTCTTCTTCTTCGCTCTGGCCCTTTCTCAGATCCACGGTGAAACTCTGAAGCTGGGCGTACGCACACCGGACGACCGACCGCTGCAGCGCCTGCACCTGACGACCCAGGATCCAGGCCCTGGCTACCGGTTAGGCGCCATCGACAAGATGCAGGTGCTACCCGGCGAGAATGGCGCCATTATCAGTCAGCTGGTGATTGAAGATCGGTCAACAACGCGCTGTGCCACCGCGACTCCCATCAACGGTGGCCCAGGATCGAGTTTTGTTGTATTGCGCATTATAGCACCCGACGAATGTGTCATTGATTATATGATCGAACTGTATGGAAAGTAAGGATTGTTGTTCGTACAGGAAAAATAAGCATTTTTTGTATTTTAAGTGAAATAAGTAGATTGTTTATTATTTGAAAATTGTTAAAAAATATTTCTGGGTTTTTGGTGTTATTTTGTATATGGGATTTATTGACAGAATAAGTGTTTTGCCACAGGCTTGTCTATGAAAATAAGGGTAAAGTTACAGTCATTGACCGAATTGAAACCATTACTAATAAATGCTTATTTTTTGGGAAGATTTGCAGACTAATTTCTACATTTAATTTTGACATTAATTCCAACACTTTTGTAAAATGATATCGATATAATAGTTCATTAAGAGCATCAAAATCTATTAACGATTTTTGAATTTGGTAATTTTAAGTATAGCTAAAAACTGATTTTTTTAAGTAATTTATAATTTAACAATGAGTGACTTAATAAACTATGTATGTACGAAAGAAAAATTTAGATATTTCTTTGGATGTACATGAACACTTTCTAAAAGTACCTAGTTTGTTTAATTTCCAAGTGACTCTAAAAATATCTTAAGATAGTGAACATCAAAGATGAAAGATAGTCAACATCAGTTTATTAAAATCTTTTGGATTGGAGAAAAAGAATTAGAGGCGTCATTTCATCAATTTATATATAACTGTTTTATAAAAAGTCTATATAAATGTTTATTTTATCGTTTTAGAATTAATAATTTATCCAATTGCGTATATTCGCATTCTAATTACCATGATTGTTAATGAAATAGATGTACTATTTAATAAAAGAAGTAAAAATTAAATAAGACTAACACATATAAGTTATATCTAACATAAAAGAAAATGAAAAAGTTTTTCCACCAAGCGTCGGTGTATGCTTATATTTATTTGATTGATATCTACGTATGGCTGTAAATGATATAACTGATAGATGGTAAGGAAGATCTCACTCTGTTGGTTTTTGTAATACTAACGGATCGTGTACCCGCGCTGCATGTGCGCCTGTTTTAGCATTCTTGAACTGTCACCTCCTTTTGAATTTCAAAACAAATAAATAACCTAAAGATAACTTTATTCTTTAACAATATTTAAACCATCAGGAAGCGAATAAAAATCTAATAATGTAAAGAATATACATAATAGTAAAACATATTTTAGAAAAAGTATAAAAATTTCGTTTATGTATTTGGAGAATTGTTAATGAATTGCTGATATTTTAAATATATAGTATATCGCTTAGAAATTCTGGGTTCATTTTTACCAAAAAGATTCGAATGACTTATATTTCCTCTATCACTTTATCAATAGACGCTCCTTAGCACATGCAGATAAGGGTATAAAACAAGCAAAGACTGAGCAAAGGTCTGAACGTGAATGACATCAAGCAGAAGAAGACTAAAGAAACGTCATTGTTAAAGGGTAAGGCGGAGTAATCTTTATTTTTTCCGAGAAAATACTTCATACACGAAAATGCTATTGGAAATAATGAACCTTCCTAGAAATCATGAAACAGAGTTTAGTCGAACTAGATTAGGAATGTTTGTACTACAAATATAACGTTCAAAAAGTTTTATAAGGTAGAAAAAAAATAATTTATATAATACTTCACTAATACTAGCAGTGTAATTTAAAAAAGCTAATGATTAAATATTTTGAGCATTATTTATACTTTATTTCCTCATATGCACGAATAATGCATTTTTTGTCCTATTTTTCAAGGTCAATAAAGTTGCAACTACAGTGGTGAGTGGAATCGGAAATAAAATTCTTAATCTATAGTTTGATAAACGATATAGGACATCTTTAATGGCTGCTATCATACTCATTGATTTAGTTCCGATTAGAATCACGCGTTCATACTGTTTTCACTTTGGAGGCATCTGTAACAAGAATAATGTAAGTTCATTCTGAACTGTATATCATCAAAATAATGTTTGTCAAGCAATTAAAAAAAAATTTTCTTCTTATCAATATTTCAACATTGAATCTGCCGTAAAAAATGTTTTCTTTGTCAAGTTATTTTTATATTATGTAATCATTTGAACGAATAATTTAATGATAATGTGTTAAAATACTATGCGTATAAACCAATTAAAAATACCCTTTTAAAATGCCGGATAAAGATTTATCACGAATTGTAGTTTTTCACAGAAAACATTGACATACATGCAAATTTTTCTAAGCAGCTTATCATATCATGATAAAATAAAATAATTGAATTGAGCGGTTTTAATTAATAACAATCTTGATCGGTTGATCGGCTAATCAACAACTTACTTTTTCTATCAAAGTATTTGCCTCAATCGAGGTGTATCAAGAAAAGCATTAATCAGTATCGTGACATAGTTCTCTAGTAAACTCCAGTAATCCGTGCAGTTAACTACGTCGCCAATTACATACACCACCCACAACTTGAATTTTATTAACCGCTGCCAAAAATTCGCAGATACCGACAAGATGCAACAACATCAGCTTCCAATACTCGTCAGTTTGGCCGTCCTGCTGATCGCCCTCCAACTGGCCAATGGTTGGCGGATCGAAGAAATCGGCAAGCACGAGGCGGGCGAGGGCACATCCTGGTACGTATTCGTCGAGTCCAACGGCACCAAGGACACGGATTGTAACAATGAGAAGAGGCTGTACCCCATAAAATCAGGTGGCCGAATCACGCACATCACCTTCAACCATACGGGATCCGTGGACTGCGGCATTCCGATACCGATCAACGGTGGGCCCGGGGCCACCTTCGTCGTCATCGAGCACTTCTCCAAGCGATACAACTGCCCGTTCAGTTATATCCTCGACATTTTAGCCAAGTGGGATCGTTAAGACAAGACACGTTGTCGCGAGAAGTTGTGGTCTGTGTCTTTTATGTGAATCATGACGTGTTAATTAATGTTTTATTTGTGTTAGAGCTTTGACTTATAATGTAGATGTAGAATAAGTTAAATATTAAACAGTGAGCGGAAAAACGTTCTCCATTTTTATTAAAAGGGTTTTTAATGTCTCTTTTGGCAAAAATATATATTCACGTCAGATAAAACACAGCAAATGTTTGTCATTATTATTTTATTTATTACAATACAAATACAATTGATTATTGATGGTAAGTAGATTTAAGTGTTAAAATATAAAAATGAAATAATATAGCACATAAGTTTTATACATACATATACACGCACAAATATAGACACTCACAATACATTAGACGAATACTACTTAAAGAACCATAGAATATAACTAAGTTTGTATAATTATACAAACATTATTAATACTAAAAGTTACTCATTTACGTATCAAGATTTTAGAATACCTTGTTAGATTAGATATCTTGAATTTCAAAAAGTTGATGCAAATATAAACGGGAAATTTTTTCCACATCAATTCATATACGAGTACAAGTAATGATATGCACAATCCTATACTGCATATACAAAGAAGTTTTATAATCAAGTCGTTTACATCGCCTGATAAATCCGCTGAATTATCGCTGTTGTTTACAAATCTTTTCAATCCTCTAATAAAAAACGATTGTTTCGCACTATCATTGTCAAAGCTATAATCGTACCAATATTGTGGAAGTCCAGATTCATGTATGCGGTGTATAATTCTACAGAATCTGTTAGCGTACGGCGATTTACCAGCTAAAATCATCCCGGAGTAAACCGGCTGCATAGGTGTACCTGTTATACTGATGGCGAACTCATCATTGCTTGCCTTGTGTAGCTGTTGGAACTTCAATGCAAATGAATGGGAAGACACGCATATGTTGACGTGACCTTTGATCATATAATAAAAGCAACTTTTTACTAATTCAGGAGGTTCATCTAGCACTCTCCCAGTCGAAATTATATATTTGTATACGTCACTATTCTTAAATAAGATTTCGCCTGCAGTTGTTCGATGGATAATTACAGGTATATGATATTTCTTAAGGTCTTCCCATACTTTGATAACATGAAACTTTTTTTGTTTGATAACTGAACTCATGAGGTGACCAAACACTTTTGTAGAAAGTATGAACGAGGTTAACGTTAGACAAAGATCTAATTCTTTCTCAACAATCGTCTTTGGTGTTAG